>APFE030029642.1:191901-303751 GCA_000404065.3 Pinus taeda
CACAACATTGCTCAGGGTGGTATTTATAAGCAAAATATCAGAAAGACATCATTACAAGTGACCTAGACAGGTCTGCTAGAAAACTCTTCAAAATTCTAAGTGTTGTTGGAATTAAATGCAAGTAAATCTTTTTTGGCTTCGCTGAGGGCAGCTGGATCGGAACAGGTGACGAGGTGGCCCTTAGGGGCTAGATGCGGTGTTTCTGGAATGATTGTGCTGCGGGAACTGCAGTTCGGCTCTGGTGTGAATTAAATGTGCAATAATTATGATTTGAGAGCTTCAAGTGGTTTCGCCCTCTTTCTATGAATCTGCTGGAAGATATTAAATTTTCTCCTTCTTCGGGCCGCTCCTCAAGATTTTCACTGATACTCTTTGCCGCTACATTGATGGCTTCCGCTGTCGACTGATACTCTTTGACACGCTTGAAGCTTGATGACTTGATCTGATACACTTTAAACTCTGTCATTGATCTGCTGTTGTCTTTAAACCGGATCATTTTGGCACGATCGGGCGATTTTCGGGCTTTTCGGCGTGCAATGGGCTAAGAAATCAGAAGATTCCCCGAAGATTCCTCGAAATGGCCTATTTCCCGTAGGCATCGAAAACTGCTTCTTTTTCTTGTTCTAGAGCTCCGAAGTGCGATTTTTCTTCCTGCGCGAAGTTTCGGCTTTCTGGCTGCTAACGTCAGCATGACGTTGGCTGTACGGTGGATGACGTCAGCTGTGGTGAGTCCCTGGTACAGAGCGACATGGTGAGGTGCTGATACTGGAGGTAATGCGATGAAGAAACTCCGACGCGATCGGAATATCGCATCGGCGGGGAACGGAGGGTGCTTGAGTTGGACATTCGACGCTTGCGACCGCCGACCGCCGATATCGCAATATTGCGTCGGGTGGTGACGGATGGGTGATAACCTGCATGGAGATGAAAGTGCGATGTTGTGATGCGATCTAGCTTTAAGGTTCTATGGAGTGTAAGTTTTGGGAGGAAAGAGCAAGTAAGTGGGTGCAAAGGGCATTTGAGGTTTCAGAAGGGGTCCGATTACCTCAGAGGAATTTCATACTTTGGAAGGAGTCCATGGTATCTGGGAGATGGTTTTGGAGGTCAAGGGTTCTTGCTAAATTTTAGATAAACTGAGCAATTCCTAGGGGTACCTATGGTTATTTTTCAGCCAGGGGGAGGGATATTACATAGCGGGATTTTACTTAATATTAATAAGGGGATGGGAAGAATAGGGAGCTAAATAATAATGTTAGTGGTTAAGATGGAGATGGTAAGAAAGCGCTAAGTTCAGGAGACCTTAGGCTGTTACAAGGGGGTAGAACCATGCTTAAGAGAAAGTATGGAACAACTTTGAGTAAAGCAGATCTTTACTCAAGCCAGTGTTATGAAGATGATGGAACTTAAGAGGTGTCAAGCAGATCTTGACCTCTTTTGGGGAAGTTAGTTAATGAATTGGGAAAATAGAGAAGGGGAGTTAGTTATACCTCTTTTGAGCTTCTTGCATGGAAATTCTTGTTGATTGTGTCCTGAATGATATGACACCTTAAAACCTGGAACTGGTCAGCAATTAGGATTCAGCAACCTCAGAACTACCTACCCAACCTACTTACCTAACATTTTTTCTTCTTTTGTTTGGGGTGCACTTAGACGTGCAAACCCATCATTCATTTTTCTTTTGATGCTTTCCTATCTACATACTAGCCTTATTTCTTCCAGGGCCCAGATTAAACTGTTGGGCTCCTCTGCTTCTCTATCTATCTAAGAATCTGCCAAGATTAAACTGTTTGGACATATTTACATTCTCTATATTCTAAAACAGGAAATTTAAACCTAGGGAGACCAAGATTAAACTGTTTGGACCTCCCTTTAACTAAAAAATGGCAATACCAGGATAACTTTACAAAATTTGGAAGGCAATTGAATGAACTTGAAGTAGCCTTCTTCACTTGGAGACTGTTAAGCAAATATGGAGCATTGCAGCAAGCAAAGTACGACATATTTCGCCTGTGAAATGCCAATCATGAAAATTGAATAACCTGCTGCAACAGGAAGCTAACAGTTTCTTTTGAACACTCACCATACAACAAACACCATCAAATTTGGATGAAAAGCAATGACAGAGGGTTAACCTACTTGAACAAGTGATGATCCACAGGTTTCAGGCAATTTGGAGCAAGGTTTTGAATTTTTTTATGGCATGGCGCATTGGGCAACTAGCACCGCACATAGGGAAGGCGCAGCGCATTAGGCTGCATTTCTCAATGCAAAAATACACTCGTGTGGCGCACTGGGTTTGAGACGCGGTGCACAGAGCCTGTGCATAGCTCTTTTTGCAGGAGACTTTTGGAAGCCTTCCCGGTGTCCAAATTGGGTGTGGGATAGCTCTTTGGAAAGGTATTTGAGTCTCGTTTCCAACCTAACTGGAATTTTCCAATTTGGAGTTCATTGGCTCTGTCAAATGTCAAATCTCCCAAGACTGGTCAAATTTTTCCAAATGAGGCTACCTCAAGGCAGAGTGCTGTTGCAGTCAACCTTTGAATGTGTTACTCAACTCAAAATTGAGCTCATGATAGCTCATTGGAAATATATTTATGTCTAGTTATCACTTGACTCATCAAGCAAGTCATTTGGCCAACCAAGCTAGGAGAAAACTTTATTTTGCCAAGGTCACTTCAGAGGTGCATTCAATTCTCTAGAGGAAACTATATTTTTGACATTTCTCCAAAACCATGACACCTCTGTAAAAAGTGAAGGAGTTTTTTCTTCCTTGGCCTGTTGTGGACAAAAACCTCTCTTATGTTTCCCAAATTCATCTTTTGTTGCTCATAAACAACACTGGAGTAAAACCTATCCCGATGTGTGGAACAGGGGACTTGTCGAAATGAAGCCAAATGAAGGGGATAGGGGGCTTCTAAATTCTTGAGGAAATTTTGAGAAGTAGGGATGGATGTTAGGAAGTAGGGGAAAGTGGAATTTCAAATATTTAGTGAGGGGAAGGGGTCCAAAAAGGAAAAACACAGGTCTAGCTTAGAAAATAGGGTTTGTAGCAAGAAACTAGGGTTTGTGTGAAAATGAGGAATTTTGGGGATCTCAATGATGGGAAGTGTTTAATAAGGTACATTAAGGATAGGGGAAGGTGTATGAACATCAGGATACAAGTTTTACTAATGATTTGACCATCCAAGAGAAATTTCCTTCAAAACCATAGGAGAGGGAAATGAACTTTACCGAGGCGCAATTGATGCATGAACAAGGTGTCAAATGACCCAGTGGAACTTGACATGATGATGAAAACCCTATAAATGATGGTACACTCAGCTGAATGGTGACATGGACCGACATTTGGACAACTTTTAAAGGAGTAAAATCAAACCCTAGATCTAATGCCTAGTGACCAAATTTTGCTTGAAGTCTCACTGAAATGACAAAATTTGACCTTGACACCTTAAACTCACTTTGTAAGAGCATGTTTGATCACTGGATGAAGGCTGCAAAGACTGACACTAACAGAGTCGATCGACTAGGGTTTTACACGTGATTGCACAGGTAGTGACTTGTTATCACTAGCACCATTAGTCTAGGGTGCTTCCTTGCATTTTTGAGTTTTTGGATCGTATGACCAATTTTGTCCTGGACACGGAACATTACGTGAAAAACTATAAACAGTTATATATTTTTTTTTATTTTTGGAGCTTTATTTTGGTTAAGTTATATGATTCTGATGCAAATGTTGATGAAATGCTTTTCTTTTATAAATGTTGCAAATGTCTATCTAACACATAATTTTCCAATGAGTCGGTTAATGTGTTTAAGTTTCTAGAAATTTGCTGATATTGAATAGAATCAAACTGCCTTTCCAAAATTTTGACCCTTAGGAACATGCGTTAGATAGCTGGATTCCGAATGGAATAGCTGCCAGTAAGTTGTAGAATGACAAGTTGTTAGTCTAGCTTGAGGACAAGTCGGTGTATGCCATGCACGATGGCATCAGAGAAGAGTTATATCAATGTGCTATATTCAGCGATGTTATTCATTGACCGGCCAATACATACCCCTCTGAAACTCACTAACTCACCACTTGGATTAAAGATGGCCTAGGCTACAGAAGATAGGTTCCACGTACTATGACTCGCTCCATCGTCATATCCAACAAATGATTCCAATAGGTTCGTCATCTGCAACAAATGCAAAAGTGGATTACCTAACCAAAACGATCACTCTTAACGAAAACAAAAATGTAACAAAAGCATATGAAGAGATTACTACGCTTAGTCAAGCATAGTAACGCTTAAGGTACAACCCATTTCGGGGTTACGATAGTGGAATCCCATCATAATCTACTAGCTCGTAGGCCCCTTTTCCTAATACATGCTTAACAATATAGGGACCCATCCACAAAGACTAGAACTTACATGCTCACAATTTATCAGATTCCTGATCATAAATTAAGACCAAGTCACCTTCTAAGAATACACAGGGTTTGAAATTCTTGTCAAACTGCGCCTTGACTCGTTTCTTATGTGCTTCGTTAGCCAAGGTGGCATCACAACGGGTTTCATCCAGTTGGATTAATTCCAAGAAATGAGCCTCTTCCTTTGAAGTTCTGGGGAGAAGGTCGACTACAAGCTTAAGAGATGAAATTTCACACTGAACTAGTAAGACTGCTTCCAGGCCATACACAAGTTGAAAGAGTGTAAATCCGGTTGCATTTCTCACCAATGTCCGGTATGCCCACAAGGCTGAGTACAGGATTAGGTGCCAGCTCCGTTTATGGACTCCAATCATCCTTTGTAGCATGCACTTCAAGACTTTGTTGATTGCCTCAACTTGCCCATTAGCTTGCGGATAATACGGAGTAGAGCTATCGTGGGACAGTCCTAATCTGGCAGCCAATTCAACCATCATGTGATTGTGGAAATGTGATCCATGATCTGTGACTATAGCTTGTGGAACACCAAATCTGGAGACCACATGATTGAAAAAGAAAAGAGCAGTCGTTTCACCACTATTGTTTAATGTAGGCATTGCCTTGGCCCATTTCATAAAATAGTCAACTGCGATTATGATATACCCATGTCCCCCGGCTGAGGTGGGGTTACATGTCATGAAATCTATGCCCCATTTGGTGAATGGCCCAACAGCAACTACTGGATGCAGAGGTGTGGGTGGTATTCTCGTTTTGTGGTCGAATATTTGACAAGCATGGAACCTTCTGACTGCGGTTATGCAATCTTTGAACATTGTTGGCCAGAAGTAACCTGCTCGTAAAATATTTTGTGCAGTAGCGTAACCAGATTGATGCCCCCCACACGCGCTTGAATGACAATCATTCAAGACTTTTTCAGCCTCCTCATGGGTGAGGCACCTTCGTAGAATTGTATCGATACCACCACGGTAAAGTGTATTATCGACGATCAAGTAGTCTTTTTCTTAGTATCGAGTACGACATTGCTCTGAGAGAGAGGTATTAGGCCTATATGTTTGGGTTTGGAGATAGATGATTATATCTCCATACCACAGATCACTCAACGATATCAGAAACAAAGATTCATCCACGATTGTTGCTTTGGATGTTGAATCGTTGGACGACGATGAGAAGTCGCGTAGTAACTCCGCAAAAACCAAAGATTTCTTTGATTTGGATTTTACGAATTCCAAATCAAACTCTTGCAAAATAGCTATCCATTTTGAATATTTTCCCCCAAGCAACTGTCGTGACAAGATGTAAGTCATAGGGTTGTGATCTGACAAAATGGTAGTTTTGCGGAAGAGGATATAGTGTCGAAATCTCTATACTGCTTGAAAAGCTGCGAGAGCCAACTTTTCAACATATGAGTACTTGTTTTCTATATCATTTAAGTTTCAACTTAAATAATAGATAGCATGTTCGATTCCATTGTCTTCTTGAACTAAAACCATTGCGATGGTTGTATCTATTGTAGCTAGATACAGGTTAAAGTCTTTTTGATAGTCAGGAGTGTACATTAATGATGCTTTTATTAGGGATTCCTTTAGCGCATCAAAGGAAGCTTGCATGACCTTATCCTAGTTCAAGGGAACTTCTTTTTTCAAAAGACGCGTATAACCTTTAGCAAGTTTGGCGTAATTTGGAATGAACCTCCTCAGAAATTTTGCTTTCCCTTGGAGTTTCTGAATCTGAAGCAAATTTGAAGGTGGAGGCAAATCAATGATTGCCTGAACCTTACATGTGACCAAGGATCTGAAGAGGTACCATATTCCTTAGACCTATCTACCCAAATGCCCGACGAGCGTTGCTTTGGGTTCGCCGCCCAAGGCGAGAACATTGATTGCTACAATATTTCCATGGGGCTTGGAGGAAAAACCTAGCTATGATCCATGCTAATATCATGTTCAGAAATCCTTTGAATAGAAGATACCATATTGCATGTTCCCACCATGGCCACTTCTGCCAGATTGTTTGGAGGTGGTAGGGAAAAAGTACCCATCAACGTAGGGTCTTTTAGTAGGCCTACTCCAATATTTTGAAGTGATTGAGAGCTTCCGTGGATCATCGGAATGCTTCCCGTAACTTGTGAACTATTGGGGAGAAAGGTTTGTTGGTCGACGATCGTAATTCCTCCTTGAAAAGGAAATGCAATCTTTCTGAAGTATGTCGACACAACAGCAGCCATAGCATAAATCCAGGGCCTTCCTAGTAGGATGTTGTAATCGAGGTTTCCATCGATAACTTCAACATCAATTTCTACTGTTTTTCCCTCTAGTTCAACTTGCAAGTTACTTAGAATCTCGTATGGGGTGTATGTCCATCCATCGAATGCTTTTAACATTGTTGACGATCTTGACAAGGGTGGTGATCCTAAATTTTTCCAGCAACTCATTGACATAATGCATGTAGATGCCCCCTCATCAACAATTGTTCAATGAACAGTTTTGTTAAGGGCTTTCACTTGAATGAGGAAAGCGAGTTGAGCTGGTAACTGAGGTTCATATCCTTTATGATTAAAGGCCACAAGATTGGAATCTGCTGGATCAATCCACCTATTGCTGATAATAGAGCCTGCTTTTGGGAGGGGCAATTTTGCAGTACCTCAAGTGTCGATATAGCGGACGGCGATTGGGCCAGGTCCTCTACTATATTATAATTCTATGCTACTCTGGCACGAGGATTAAATGTCGATTTGTGTACTACTCCCTTTGGTGGCTTTATCGTTAGCTCGGGAATGATGGGTGGCACAACTTCGGTCGAAGTTGTTGTCAAACTACTAGGATTATCAGTAGCCTTGTTGTTCGACAGTTGTGGATTCTCGTAATCTTTATTCCTTGTCGATATCAAAGCATCATTTTTCTGCTTTGAAATGGACAACATAAGCACTTGGGATGGGGAAGCATTGTCGCTAACAACCAGATTGGTTTTTGGGTTTGGAAACGGATCAATCAATACCGTTGAGGTTTTTGAGTTTCTGAAGAACTTCTTAATCTCAGCTTTATGTGGACAATCTCTCGTCCAATGATCCTCATCGCATATATGACATGGCGAAGGAGGTTTCTTTTTCCCATAAGGGTTTGCAGAAGATTTTTCAGGAGACGAATCGTCCTGTTTCTTCTTTTCTCTTTTCCCTTTCTTCTTGCCCCTGGTTGCTTCAGTTCTTTACTCTTGTCAGTCGACACAGCATTAACCTTCGAGGCAAGAAGTTCTTCATTTTCATTTTGACCGGAAATCGTGCGGGCTTTCTTAGAAGTAGCCTTTGCAGTTTTCGTGCTTGTTGTACCTATCACGCCATCGTCGACATGAGAGTTTTTGTTTGATTTAGGAGGAGGAACGGAAAACTCTGGTCTAGGAGCATCAGGTATTTTTTCATATAGCATGCCAGACTGAGTATAGATCAAGTCTAGATATTGCGCACGAGCAATGACTTGCTCTTTAGTGACAACCCCCCTTTAGCCACATCTTCCGTAATAGAAGGTAACAATGACTTAATAAACCATTAAGCTAGGAGCTGATCAGGAACATATGTTTTTACTATTCAACGACGACACCACCACTCATGAATATGATCAGATATGTGAGTGGTTGTTGTCTGCTTAAAATTGGTAAGAAGCTTTGTTCATGTTTCATACCTTATCAGTAACTGAAAATGGGTTAAAATGGTGGTGGCAAGGGTGCTGAAGTTTTCAAATGAAGCTCTAGCTAATTCGATGTACCATTTTGCTGCCAGACTAGTTAACGTTCGCTGAAAAAGGCAAAGCCTAATCGAATCATCATTGAGAGTGTTGGACAAACACCATAGATGAAAGGTCATCACATGATTCGATGGATCTTCACCGGATTTCCATTGAATTTAGGAATATATGACGGAAGTTTATGAGGAATCGTCGGCCACCAAGGGGCATAAGCAATTAGATCATTTGTTAGCCGATTCAGATCTAGTAATTGTAAAGTTGCTACGAAGGGCAACTGTTGATTCAGGTTTGGCGAAGCATACCCAGAATAAGATGGGATCACCTGAGAAGTGGGTCTTTGCATACCAACATAATGTATATGATGCTGATAACTTTGATAAGGTTGATGGGCATAACCATTATGATATGATTGATAGTGACCGTTTTGAATATACGGCTGCCCATTACCTACAAAGCCTTTTTTCTCAGGTCCTCGGTAAGCTTGTTGGAATTGTCGTTGTTGACATTATACCAGCCATGGCTGTGAAGCCATTTGTTGTTGTCCAATACTGGCTGTCTGACCAAGATGAGGGGTAATAGTACCTGTTTGAGCCTGAGTCGCTCCAGTTAAGGAGCCACTAATTGGTGATTGTGTTTGTGTCGTGGAGACAAGAGGTTGTTGTATTACAACCTGAGAAACTTGAGGTTGGCATACAACAGGCAACACTTGTACTTGCGACACCGTCACAATAGCCAATGTAGTGGGGATATTCGACACAAGTAGGCTTGGTTGCACTGAATATACAACTCTTGGTTGTTGAGGTAGTATTGGCGCCTAACCACTAGATGTAGTTCCAACTTGACTCAAATTCTGTTGTGAACTTTCATATGGTTTTTTGTCTGGAGGGAACAATGAAAGGGCATACTGCCCCCCATATGGCGGCAATCCAGTGCTCAAAGGAAAGATTGGCCTTTGGAGACCGGACTGCCCAAATTGATATTGTTGCGAAGAATCAATTTGCTAAGACTCAACATAAGAAATTCCAGATATTATTTCGGACGAACAAATGGGAACAGACCATAGTGTCGAACAGTCCCTCGGTGGACTTCCTCTAGCAGTTGAGAGCTAGTTGGGGCAGATGGTATACCAGCGAACATTGTTGAAGTGGTGGTAGGAGGTTCTGCTACTGTTGTGTCAGACGACACAGTCCTAGATGTCGATGGTTGTTTAGACATATTGAGTCTATCCAAAAGACTTCCTAGCAATTCTACAGGAACTTGGGACGAAGGGAGACTAACTTCTGAAGTAGAAGGATATAGGTGCATCCCAGTTCCAAAATGCAACGGAGTACTGGATGGAAGATCCTCTGTAATCTCTTCTATGGCAATAAGTCCAGGTGGAAGAGGTAGACCGTCAGGTCTGTAAAATATTTCTGGTGCCGAAGAAGGTATAGACTCTGCAGCGACAGATGTTGTAGGGGTAACACCTTCCGAATCAACCCTAGATGGAGCTGGTTCAGGAATAGAAGTGTTTACTGTTACACTAGGATCACTTCTAATATCCTCTTGTAACTACGGAACACAAGTTTCAAACAGACCATGAGACTTTGACCAGTTAAACGAGTTTGCTTGGCTCAGAATGTTTTCGTTTCCGAAGTCAAAGACGGTTGACTCATTAGTCTCTGCGAACGACGAGGTTTTGATTGACTTTCTTCCAAAATTGCGGATTACTTGATCAACTCAAAATAAAAAGGGGAAAATGTTATTCCGAATTAAATTAATTTTGTGATGCTTTGACACAACTTGCTTTTTCAATTTTGAAGAGTTGAGAAAAAGCTAAAGATGACTCTAGTCGCCTTCGATTTTTAATGAGCCTAAAGTGACAAGTGCTCAAATGGACCTTTTCTTTTAAGGAGTCTGAAAAGGAATGAAAGTGACTACTCTGGAAATCTAGACAGAGGGATTACCAAACCAATCGCAAAATTGCAGAATATTTTTTACAGTATGGCAGTCAATCTTCCCAAAGGTTGTGTTCCGTGCATTGCGATCGATTGGGTGGCAGACACGGCTTTCTAAAGATAAAGGATAAATCCTATTGGGGTCTCCCAATATATACTCGACGGAACATGGGAGCACAAGTCCGTACTGGCACTTGTCGTCTCAAAGAGGAGGAATCACCCAACCTACGATGAAAGTGATAGTTACCAAGCTTTACGACGTCGGAATACGTCTCTAGCCTAGACTTCTAAATTTATATTTAAGAGATTAACTTACATAGTTTATATATATTATTATTATGGATATTAATATATAAAGGTCATTTATCATCTATGGTTTAATATATATTAGGGATTAGATATTGTATATTAGTTTTATACATTATTATAGATTAATATTTTATTATTCTTGGACACTAACTCTTTTTCATTGAATGTAGTTATATATACATGCATATATATAATAATTATTAAATAATGTAATTAACTAATTTTTTAAACCAACTTTAAGTAAATATGGTAATTATTTATTATGGATATTAATATATAAAGGTCATTTATCATCTATGGTTTAATATATATTAGGGATTAGATATTGTATATTAGTTTTATACATTATTATAGATTAATATTTTATTATTCTTGGACACTAACTCTTTTTCATTGAATGTAGTTATATATACATGCATATATATAATAATTATTAAATAATGTAATTAACTAATTTTTTAAACCAACTTTAAGTAAATATGGTAATTATTTACCTAATTTATCCTAATACCATAAATATAATAGGGAATATTAAAGATAAAGATAGTTATATATAATTATTTTTAAGAATTTAAATAAATAAACTAGTATTTTATTTTTTATTTTTTTACCTTATTCTTCTTATTTCTGCTAATAAAATATTAAATATTGGGAATAATAAGGACAATAAGAATAATAATAATTTATCAAGGTCCTTGGGTCTAAATTAGACGTTAATCGGTTGTAGCTATTGGAATTTCTACTTGCACTATTTAAAGCGCTAAACTAGATCTGTCTCTTCAACTTGTCCTAACGATGAACCACACTAGTTGGTTCGAAACGCGTCAGCAAAAATCTTTCTTTATGTGATTTACGCCGAAACTCTTCTTATAAATACTAACTCTATTAATTATACAGAAATTAGTTGGGTAATAAATATAAATTTATCTTATTTTATAATAAAAATATTAAATGAATAATTTAATATGTAAGTTTTGGTTTTGAAATTGGTGATTGATTATAATTTAAAAATATTTCTACCTACGTTTGGAAATAGGCGAAGGAAATAAGTTATCTTGCCAAAAGAAGCTTTCCTAAATATAGTGATTTTTGTCTCATTATTTCCCTGTTAATATAGTCCTCTATGTAATGCATCGTCTACCTAATTTAAAAGAACACACGAAATGAGGTTGCAATTGGAAACTAATTATCACAGCACAAAACTATTTCATAAATATAATTCTAAGAGAGGCACCATCCACAAATAGGAATTGTTAACACTTCACATCAGATGTATATCAATTCTCAGAAAATTGCAAATTACCACATTTAAACCTCACAGGCTTCAAATATCAAATAAAAAATTACCACCAACCCTCTAGTCTTAGTGTTAAACAAGCATTATTATTGCTCAAAAAAATTTCTAAAGACTTGAAATTTATTTTTTTGTGTTTGTATCTGTATTCCCTACCTCCTGCACCAAGAATCCTCTCTTCTCTTCTCTTTTATTCTCATCCTCTGTATCTTTTCCTTGATTTCTCCTTCACTTTTACACTCTTTACTTTTCCTGATTTCCTTCTCATTTTAGGTTGACTACTAGAAAATAGCGTCTCCTTTAAAACTTTCAGTTTCTTTTTTTTTCCTAGTGCTGAAAAAGTCATCGTTTCATTAGAAAGTGATTACAGCAGCTTGTTTCAATTATATTTACATCTCAAAAACTTAGGACAAAGATCTTTAATCATTATTCCTCCACAAAAAACAACCTTTTATAGATATCGTATCATGTATCCCCAAATTTTACCCATGAGTCCTCATGTATATCTATTATTACAACCCATCTGATTGTTAAAAATGTGTCTACATCATTGTCTTAGTGCCAATCATCACAATATCACAAAATTGTTACATGTTATTAAATAAAAAGTATTTCTCTATGCTACAAGATATCTATATATCCTTCGTTGATTGAAGTACCTTATTCAAATGTAGAAAAGTGAATCTTACTTGCCTCTACTGATACTCCTCTTTTTGACAGGGAGTCTGCAACCCAATTTTGTTCCCAGACAAATGCTTGTAGGTGATACAATGAAATGTCTTCTCTAGTGTTCATATGCACCTTATCCATGTTGTTAGAATGAAAGGATTAAAGAGTGTTGACCCATGTACCCATTTTATGATACCTTTTGAGTCCCCAAAAATCTTTAAAGTCTTGATTCCCAATCGTTTAGCACATTCTAAAGTCCCCCATTATTATATGGAATTTGCATCTACGAATAAACACATTTTCCCTAGGTCAGTGACTATACCTAGAACAACAAAAAGAAAGTAGTTTAACCTTTTCTTATAAAATACAAATGAAATGGAGGAACTTACTTGTAGTCTTTCACTTCCTAGATATCTTTTGAATCACTCCCGTTGCTCCCACTTGAACTTAATCCACTCAAAAGGTACCTGTATCAATAGAAACAGAAACAAGAAACGATCAAAGCATACATAATCTATCTACTATAAAACAATGGAATTGAAGACATTGAAACACATAATCATCACAGATATGAACAATCACATGAGAAAAGGAATAAACTCTTTATTAATGTAGAAGGAAAAGTATCACCCAATACAGTTCGATCTTGTGCCACTCCTCCAGCTTCAGTCCAACCCTCGCCACATCAAAAGCATACAACTCTAGCAGCATAACATTGCTTAACATAAACTCAATTCTCAAATCAACATAACTTCCTTACAAACTTCAAATTCTAGCCCCCTGATCACTATGATGAATGCTCAATTTATAAGAAATGGAGATGGTTTTTTAATAAATGAGGGTATTGAATGGCCTTCCAAACTTGGAGTTAGTTTCCATGGAGCAAGGGATGAGAGAATAGGAGGTTAATGGATTCTTAGCCTATCCAATTTTGAGATCATAGGAGGAGATAAGAGATGGGATCCTTCTAGAATCATCTAGAATGAAGGAATATTCACAGAACCCTATGCAAATTTCGCTCAATCTCACCCAGCGTAGGTCAAAGGGGGCCTAATTGCACTACAATGTAGGGCATAGTGGGCCTTCCTGCTCTGCAGCACACTGTCTCAAGGCTTGGGTTGCGTTGGTGTCCCAAGGAGGCATTTCAGGAAGGCTTCAGGCCAGGAAACTCTCATAGAAGGAAGAATTCAATGAGTTGACTTGTATAGGGCATGTAACAACTGAATTAGGGTTTGATGAACCCTAATAGTAATGATTTGAATGTCGATAGTGATGTGCCCAAATAGACCTGTAACACCCATAGAGCAATGAGTTTAGCTTGGTTATTAGTGCCCCTTTGATGCAGGAGCATCTGGGTACCATGGAGGAGGAGACGTGGACAATCATGTGAACCGGGAGCAAAATTCTGTTAAAACAGAGCTAGTTTGATGGAATTGATAAGTCTCAAGAAGACTTAATTTAATGTAACTATCTGCCATGTATGCATAATGAAAGATTTAGGGATTGTTTGAACAATTTTAGGAGAAGATCATGGATCTAGAATGATCCATGATTCTATAGTTATTTCTATATATTATGAACCTGCGTGTTCTTCTAAGGGGATATATAGAGAGACAGATATAGAGCATAGGTAGAGAGTGAGACTACAATGTAGTCAAAGGAGAATTTGTGCCTAAGGCTAAAATGCCTTAGTCTATAATTGAATTATGTATATAATAGAAATATACATGTTATGTGGACTTTCGTGTATATAACAATGTAAACTTTGAAATGGGAACTAAAAACTCAAAATAGGTACTCTGGCCAAAAAACCCCGAAAAAACATCAAAAATAGTCCTAAAAACGAAAAGTGTGTATACTGGAACAATGGTTTTTTTTAGGGTCAATTTTGAACATGTTTTAAAAATGGCAATGAAAATGAAATTTTCGTGCAAAAAACACCTTAAAAACAAAAAAGTGATGACACTGGAACGATGATTTTTTTAGGTCAATTTTCAACATTTTAAAAAAATGCTAGTAAAACCAAATTTTTATGTGCCAAAAAAAGTTGTTTATGAAGAAAAACACATTAATGTTTTTGGTAGAATAATGTTTTTCTTTCCTAAGTATAAATTCAACATGTTTTCAACCATAACATGCTAGATACAAAAGAAATTGGAATTTTTTCAACCATAAAATTAAAAAACCATGACATTATGAACAAATTACATGACTAAATGAATTCAAATGTCATTATTTGTATATTGAATGAAACATACATTATATCTCTAATTTAATGTTGCATTGTAGATATTCTAAACAATAAAAATTATCATAATTAAGACATATAATCCAACAACATAAAAATGACTCATAACTTCTCATTTAACACCATATGGAAATCAAAAAATTTATTTCAAGATACGATGCAAACATCCGTTATATAAATTGTCTTAAACAATTATTCAAAATCGCCCATATTCTCTTTCACACCATCAAAATTCGCATCTTTAGATAAGTGACTAGATGCTAATGAAGATGTTACACATTCTTCTCTTTCATCAACTAGTGCCCCATCTGAGTCTACATGCATGCCCACCATTTCAGCTTTCAAAATTCTTCTAGATCTACGACTGGTTTTAGTAGACTCCCATCTCAGCATTGTTCCTTCTGGTAACAACCTTTTTAGAATCTCTATTGTCTTGAAGCGAAGAGTTCCTCTCTTTGTTAAATTGAAGTCTTAAACAAGTATGTCAACATCCTCCAAATTTAATATGTCTATGCGGCGGTGATTTATATTTGTACCAATTTTTTCTCTTTCCACCATTTTTTTTGTCAACTACCATCTCTGGCTTATACACACCACTGAATGGGTGTGTATTTGTGGCACACCAATGTACTTCAACACCTGTAACATCCTCATTTTTTGTAAAGACCTTTATAACTTTAGCAACCCATAATGGGTAGCCATTGGGATCTCCATCTGTTGGCACTGCGAACGTCCAACCCTCCTTAATATCCTGTACTAAACTCCTATATAGGTCTTCCATGGCTTCACGTTGTGCACAAGATCTTCTAGAACCAATATACATCTCTCTTTCCTCCACCTGTGAAGAATTAATAATACCTTGAGATTGTTGTTGTTCAACAATGTTTATTTCCTCATATTCATTTAACACATTTTGTGGCCAAATAAATGGATTTTTCAAAGGTATATCTTCATTTGTTGTTGTTGAAATGATAACACTTTGATTATTGGAAAACGACTCCCACCAAACTAAATCAGCAATGTCAAAGTACGCATATGTATATCTAATACATTTTTTAATTTCTTTTAAGCAATCAGAATAATTTATATCTCTATTCTGTCTGTGTGCATTATGAACTTCACCAACTGATTGTAATAACAATATTTTTTATGCAAATATTGGATGATCTAGAATGAACTTCAAAACTTCCAAACCTGATGACAGTGCCCATTCTGCAGTGGTTGAATACATCTTGCCCCATATTAGTGTTTTCCCAATAATTTTTTTGATACGAAATTGATGTTGGAAGCTAATGTCATTAAGTTGTTCAATGCATTTCCCCTCACCATGTGATCCCAGAATAAACCTTTGCATGTCAACAGTTTCTTCCAACACATCAAAAGTAGGCTCTAGCATGTATTATTTCTTAATACATTCAATTAATGATGGCAAGCTCCCAACTTCCTTCCTCCTCAATGTGATTGGAAAACAACTGAACATCTGATCAATATGGTCATGAGTGTGCCCTACAAGAAGGAAACCAACCTTTACCTTCTGAAAAATTCTCAATTCAACAAGCATATTTAGATATCCAAAAACAACTTGATTTTTGTTTTCACAGCAAGTGTTGTCCAATTGTAGATACAAAACTTCAGGAAGATTACCAAACCAATGAGAAAGCACATCATGAATTATGGTTATGGTTAGATTTGCATCATTATGAATATTTGGAGCTGTGAAGTACACCCTTGGAAACATTTTCCCATTGAAGACCATACAACCGACCAAGTGATATCGAATAAAAGTTTCCTCCTGTAAATTTTTGGGTGTACAAACAAAATGTGGTAAAAGTGTTTTCCTCTGGTCCATACCATCAATTATCAAACCCAAATATTTATTCAGATTATCATAACAATTATTTTGATGCTTGTACAACTTTTTCCTTTCACTTGTTTGTTGTCCGTGATTCTCCTGAAGTTCTTTGACAATTGAATCTACACAACATAAAAGAAAGCCATTAAGAAATATGTTTTCATAGTTGATGACTATACAATTTTAAAAGTTAAAGTTATGAATGCTTACCTCTTTTTGACCCTTCACATTTGTCTCTTTTCTATTTAAGAGAAACACATGTACTGCAAATCCCCATCCTTATCTTCTTAGGAATACGGACATTGTTGAATTCTTTCTTCCATACCTTTGCAAAATATTGATATGCAATAAATCGGCCATGTCTCTCAGCACCTTCTACATATTCTTTGTATAAGTTGTAGATTTCTCGTCTTGAAAAATTATTTGGAATATGTGTTGTCTCTCAATTTGGCATACACTTTCCATGATTTGAAAAGAAATACTTCATCCATGACATTGCAGTATTTGATAATGGCCCAAATTGTCTTTTATGACGTACTTCTGAATAAAATGTGGGATCCTTTTCCAAATTTTTTTGAATTCTCGAGAGACGAAAATTCCCAATCAAATGAAACATTTTGAAATCCTTTCTACAGATAAACAAAGACCCAATATGATAATCATAACCTGATAATGTAGATTGCATGCACCCAACTAAATATGAATTCTGCGTGCTTTTATTCATTGACAAATATCTCTTCCTCCTCCTAATGAAAATTTCAAATCCATATGTTTCAAGCAATCTTTTTGACAACATTCACTAGAAATGAGAGCACTGATAGAACTTCTTCTCATCAGATATTCTGCACTACCCCTTGTATAACTAGAACATCTTTCGTTGATACGAAAAGGTCTGCTCCTACTCCTCGACACAATATTTATTGGCAACATCTCCATCATTGTATCATCATTTGTATAAGGATTTTCATCATCATTAAGAGGAATGTTATCCACACTATGATCAATTGTGCTTTTCAAATAATGACTTGGAGGATATTCTTCATCTTCCCCTTCTTTAGTGCTACTATCATAGTCCTTAGAATTTGAATTGAATGGAAAATTTGACTCGATGTTTATTGGATATTCTTCCTCATATGCATTGTCAGTGCTGCTCTCATAGTCCATAGAATTAGGACTATGTCGAAAATGTGATTGTTTACTTACTGAAAATGCTACATCATGTCCTTTGTCACTGCTACTTTTATAGTCATTAGAATTAGGACTAAGTGCATCATCCTGTCCTTCATCACTAACACTCTCATAGTCCTTAGAATTAGGACTAAGATAACACCGTGACACTCCATCCTTTTGAAATTCATCATCGTTGCTGCTCTCATAGTCCTGAGAATTAGGACTAAGAGGACACCATGACACTCCATTCTTTTAAAATTCATCATCACGCTCTTCATCACTGCTGCTCTCATAGTCCTTAGAATTAGGACTAAGTGGACATCGTGACACTCCATTCTTTTGAAATTTGTCATAATGTTCTTTAGCACTGCTGGTCTCATAGTACATTGGATTAGGACTAAGAGGACACCGTGACACTCCATTCTTTTGAAAATTTTCATCACGCTCTTCATCACTATTGCTCCCATAGTCTTTAGAATTAGGACTAAGAGGACACTGTGACACTCCATTCTTTTTAAATTCTTCATCACTGCTGCTCTCATAGTCCTTAGAATTAGGACTAAGTGGACACCGTGACACTCCATTCTTTTGAACTTCCTCATCATGCTCTTCATCACTGCTGCTCTCATATATCTTAGAATTAGGACTAAGTGGACACCGTGACACTCCATTCTTTTGAAATTATTCATCATGCTCTTCATCATTGCTGCTCTCATAGTCCTTAGTATTAGGACTAAGTGGACACCGTAACACTCCATTCTTTTGAAATTCGTCATCATGCTCTTCAGCACTACTGCTCTCATAATCCTTAGAATTAGGACTAAGTGGACACCATGACACTCCATTTCTTTGAACTTCATCATCATGCTCTTCATCACTGCTGCTCTCATAGTCCTTATAATTATGACTAAGTAGACACCGTGACACTCCATTCTTTTTTAAATTCATCATCATGATCTTCATCATTGTTGCTCTCATAGTCCATAGGATTAGGACTAAGTGGACACTGTGACACTCCATTCTTTTGAAATTCGTCATCATGCTCTTCATCGCTGCTGCTCTCATAGTCCTTAGAATTAGGACTAAGTGGAATATGTGACCCTTTATTTATTTGAAATTTTCCATCCCCTCTGTCATCAGTGCTGCTCTCATAGTCCTTAATATTAGGACTAGGTGGAAGAATTGACTTTCTATTCATAGTGGAAGAATTCCCATTATATTCATCAATATGAATAGAGTTGTTATGCGATGAAGATGTTGTTGTACAAAGCAAAACTTCACTATCAGGAGAATCCATCCATTTCAACTAGAAGAGGTTGAATGATACAAATGCAGAGTCTCCTGAAGATATTATATAGCTTAGAGAATGAAATTTTCCCTCCAAAAGTTTCGCCAAAATATTTCCCTCCAAAAATTTTATTAGATTTATTTCCCTTCATTATTTTATTCTACAATTTATTGAAAAATGTAAACTAAATTTTTTTATGAAATAAATCTTTAAAGTTAAAATTGTAAACTACAACTTTTACATAAATTATTTTAATAGTTAAAGTATATAATATTTACTAAACAATTCACTGTTTTCTTTAATTTTTATAATACATTCTAAAACAAATTAATCCCACATTCACCACACTGTAAAACGATTCCATAATATTCGCTTTATCATAGTTTCTTATATCGCTATAAAAAATTAACATGCTAATTTTTTTTTAAACAAATTAATCCCACATTAACCGTACGGTAAAACATCTCCGTAATTTCACCTATATAATAAATTCCATTATCATTATTGCTCACATCACTTCAAGGTTTTCTCAGGCTCGTTGAAAGACTTAGAGCGAATTTATGGAGCAGCTACATTTCTATCAACAACATATTCAATGGAGAATTCTGGCAATTAAAAGGTTAGCTAATTTTTTTTCCTTGCAAATTTTAATATTAGATAAGTTTAATCAAGTAGAATTTTTTTTTTTTAAATTAAAACTTTTTGCAGGCCAAATTTACCCACTACGTCCGCTGTGAGCATGGTGGGCTTGGTAAAGCTCACGATGGCCAAGCGGGCCCAGTAATGCTCACGGCGACCAAACAGGCCCGTAGGTTAGAGGCGATGAGTATGTTTGGCCCGCCCGCCCCCAAGATGGCAGGACAATTCTTAGAATCATCTCGCCACCCCATATGAGGGCCGGCCACCAAGGTGGCACAGGGGGAGGTCGCTGCAGCGCCCCTCTCACCCCTCCCCCCCCACCCCCCTTCTCCCACCCTCGTGCCACCCCAGCGGCCTGCCTGCCTGCGTGGGTGGCGGGGCCACTGTTAGAATCGCCCTGCCACCCCATGGGCAGGCGAGCCACCAGGGTGGTGCAAGAGGGGTTGGGTAGAGGGTAATGTTTGGGCCGCTATGGTGGGATAGGGTGCCAGACCCAATGGCTGGCCCATTTGGCCAGTGGATTTTCAAGGTGCGACGACAGGGTGATGTATTTTTTAATTTTTTTCGAAATTGTTAGGATTTATAAAATTAATTATCATTTATCATTTTCGTTGTTAATTTAAGTTAATATCTTTTTATCATTTATTGATTTATGTGTTTCTTTTTTTCAGGAAAATGGCATCAAAGAAGATTTATGTGCATCTTTCTAGACCAAAGACTCTTCAAGGTGGATCTTCAAAAAACATTGGTGAATGAACTCCACCTGAGCTGATGGCTACAAATCTTTCAAGTACCTCAAATGATGAGAAGATGATTTCACACTGGAATAAACCAAAAGAAGTGAAACTTTCATCAAGAATCTAGTATGTGAAAGAAAGAGAAATCCAAAATGTGAATATATATATATATATATATATATTATTATATATTAATATATATAATATCTATATTGATATGATAAGGAAATTATGACATGATGGGAAGAGTCATAGACATGTGTTCAATATCGGACAGTGAAGTTGTTTACATACTTACAAAACCACCCAAGTCACATGAAAGAATTAAATATCAGTTATCATATTCATTGTATGACACGAGAGAGGTATCTACAAAGTTGTGTAAACAAATCGTAAATAAAATGAAACAAAATATCGTAAGTCTTGTTATTTATATTTGTACTTTGCGCTCTTGTAATTGTCTCACTATATTTTTTTAACTTTGTTTTTATTGACATATGATATTTTCTTTGGCAGAATTTTGCTGAAAGTTGCTCAATTAGGTTGGGAGGCATTCATTTCATAGAGCATGATATTATGAAAGTTGTCAGCAGTTTCTACTCAGTGTCAGAAGAAGATATGGCAAACAAGCAAAATGTAGTAATTGATGATGTTACAAAACTTCATCCAAGGGATCAGAAAAAAAGGCCTCTAGTGGATAAATCTAGCAAGGGTAGACAAGTTACTTTTGAAGACGATGAAGTTGAAATTGACAATGAAGAATATGTTGTCGTTACTGAAGATAACATTGGAACTAAGAAGAGTCGTAAAAGACCAAAATTAACAATACCCAGGAATAAATTTGTTACAGTTAATGATGAGAATGTTATGAAGAAGAAAAGTAAAGTTGAAAATTTTGAAGTAGTCATTACCAACAGTCAAAAACCTAGTGAAACTTCAAAATAAAACAGAAAAATCATTACACCAGGAGTTGATTTAGAGGATGGCATTATCAAAACAAAACAAAATGTCATTCGACAGAATTTGACAAAAAGAAACTTAATTGAGGGTGGTTGTACATTTCAACTTAATGTCAAACAAATATATAAGGCAAGTGAAGGGCAATGTCAATATCAAGTCAGAAAGCCACATCATCTGCATGTTCACAACTTGAAGACATTGATGAGGTACAATCCATATGCTCATGTGGTTAGTTATGTGCTTCTTGTTGATCCAGTTCAAGTTCCCAACAAAGAAGCATTTGATAAGTCAAAATGTTTTAAATACAATTATTATGTGCTTGGGGGGAACCATTTTGTAGAAGCTCAAAGGAAATTGATGGAGGAATATCTCAATAACCCACGTTTTGAAATAATGAAATGTATCATTTATGCTAGTTTATCAGATATAGAAGCAAATTTAGTGGCATGGGATCATAATTCAGATAATGAATATAGGATGTTTATGACTTTCATCCAAAGGGTTAAATTTATTCATAGTGAATTTGAAGAAAAAAGTGGTGGGGATAGGATAAATGTTACTGTAGATTTCTAAAATGAATGTTGTATGGAAATAGGCTATCCAATTGAAGAGAAAATCAATTCAAAAGGTGGCAAAGGTGGCAAATTTAATGATGTATTCAGAGGTGTTGATAACATTTTCCAATTGGCATTTAGAGCTAGAGAGATATGAGAGTTGATTAATGATATTTTTAGCATGTGGGAAAACATTGGCATTAAAAACCAGAAGGTCAAAAAGTCTAAGCCATTGATATGTAGCAACAGTAAATCAGATCCTGAAATGAAGCAGCTTCTAGAAGATATGAATATCACACCTTGGAGAGCATTGCAAGGAGTGAAAGATGAAAAAATTGTCAAAGCAATATTATCTCGTGTGAGGTCAGGGGAATTATCATTGGAGGGAATGTCTAAGGAATTTCAAAAGTAAAATTTTATTTATTTTTAGATTATAATTTTCTTTTAAACATAACATATTGTTCTTGGTAGTATTTGTTATACATATATTTATATTAATTTGTTTACTTTATCTATGCAGTCACAAAGTTTACATGAAAATTCAAGAACAAATGGTTAAATTGTTGAATGAAGATAGTTTGGATGATGTTGTACGCAACTATCCAGATTCAAGTTCTACATCAACATTAAAAGTTTTTTATCTTG
The DNA here is from genome assembly GCA_000404065.3 of Pinus taeda. Taxonomy (NCBI): domain Eukaryota; kingdom Viridiplantae; phylum Streptophyta; class Pinopsida; order Pinales; family Pinaceae; genus Pinus; species Pinus taeda. Next base: position 214,370 of record APFE030029642.1, read on the forward strand.
CATTTAAAAAGGTTCGTTGATTTATACATTCATGTTTATTCATCTATGTACTATTTTTAATTTATAACCTACACATATATTTGTTTATTTTATAAAATATGAAGAAGGATGATAATGGAGCATCATATAGTTTCAGAACCTTTATTGAAAAAATAAAGATTGAAATATTGAAGAAACAACATATTAAAAACGTTGAACTTGATCCAACTCTTACTCATTTCATTTGGAATGGGCTAGACACTATTCAATATCAAGTAATACAAAGCGACTGTGAAGACATTGCTAAACTCATACGTAAAAGGGATTATGCCCTAGTTATTGTAGATATTCCCCAAGGTTTCAATATTCCAAACATTGACTATGATAGTGACCCTTATACTTATCAAGCTATAAGTAAAGTGGTTGCAGGAGTTCTAGAAGTCACATCATCACCATTATGGAGATTTGTGACATTTCATTCAAACACAAAATTAGCATTTTTATTGTCAAGCTTCAAGGGGAAAACAAATTCAAGGATGCGGCTTACATGGTAAAACGTTTAAATTGTATATTTGATTAATGTTGAAAAATTCATTTATGTACAAGTTAATTGAACTTTTACTATTTCATGTTACAAGCAAAAGTCAAATCTTCTTAACCGTGAATATCAACTATTTATAAATGATTGTGAGTTCATTCATATTGATAGTTGGGCAAAAGATGATAGCTATATGTCTATGATTTTTAATCGGGTAGATGGAAAAAAATCATAGCCAAATACTGACTTATGATGCTGTTGTGAGAAAACTAACATATGAAGACAAAGAAGCAAAAGGAGAGATAGTTAACATTTATCAAAAACCACAATTATTGAGTAACTATCTTATAGACATATGTACAAATGAAGTAGATTAGGTTTTGGATTAATTTTCTAGCTCAGGTAAATTTTATTATATGGAATTGAATTTCAATATGTTATTCTTTAATTAATGTCATTGTACTAATTTATTTCATTATTTCTTTTGTGCTTAATAATTAGGTACAGCACTAGCATGTTGCCTTCAAAAAGGAAGAAATTGCATTGCAATTGAAAAAGATCCAATACAATGCAATTTCATTCAGCAAAGAATTAATGCTCTTCAATTTCTTCTAGATGCAATGCAAGAAATTGGGTTGAAGAAATGAGACTTTAGTGAATCACGTGTGGCAAAAAATGCAAAGGAACCCCAACCATCATTACACGGAATGATTGGAAAGGCATACATTGGGAGATTCGCAGACATCAAAGATCCATTAGAAGAGGAAAATGAGCAAAATGAAGTAGAAAATATTGTGGAAGAAGACAATGATGAAACTCTAGGACGAAGAGTTTGGATTACATGACGTTGTTGATTAAATTTAAGTTATGCTTAGAAATCAAGCTCATTTTTTGTAACTATTAATTAGTTATACTTGTAATGTTTTGGCTTTGACATTTTATGAGAATGATATACACTCAATTAAGGTTGTTATGCATTCAATATTTGTATTATGTGATTTTCGCGTTAATTTTTAAGTTAATCGTTATTTTTTGGGAAAAAAAAAAAGGGGGGGGAAGAAAAAAGAAGAAGAAGAAGAAAAGAAAAAGAAAAAGAAAAATATTATTATTATTATTTTGACATGAAATTCATTAAAAAAACAACAACAACAACAACTAAACAACTATTATTTACGCAATTTTAGTTAAAAATTTCCTATAAAAATTGTGATTTTGACATGTCATTTCTAGCAAAATATTATCAAAACGTGTAGTTTTTAAGTCATATTTATGTTAAAATGGTTATTTTTATGTCAATTGTTAAAAAATATTGTTTTTTAGAGACAATTATTTGATGTGGATTGAAAAATTAATTAACGATGTATAAATATGTAGAATATCAAAAATTCAAAATATCGACCTTCTTCTTTAAAAATGCAAAACAATAAAAACTTCACTACAAAAAAAAAAAAAATGAAGAAGAAGACCACTTCAAAAATTATTAAATTTACAAATTAATTATTTACATTCATACATTAGAAAAATAAATAAATAATAAATAATAAAAAAATAAATGGGGGCATGGTGTAGAATTACCACTTTTTTAAATCAGCATAAAAATCACCACCATTCTAAAATGCGAGAAAAAAAAAATAATAATAAATAAAATAAAATAAATAATAATAATAAAAAATAAAATAAATAAATAAAATAAAAAATTATAGTGCCAAAAACTATGCTCTAAAAAAAACATGTGTGTTCTGCATCACCCCTTTTCAAAATCAGGTCACTTTTTTGCTATCTCTACAAAACGGGTAACAGTATCAATTCTCGTTTCAAAGTTTACATTGTTATATGTGTATGTTTGACCTATAGTTCAGATGTATGTGTTGGAAGAGTTAAATTTCATGTGACAGGTTATTGGTCGACCATCGATCACTATAAGGATCGATGGCGATCCAACGATAAAACGAGTTAACTATTGTATGAGTGTTATGAGTGTTTAATTAGAGTGTGGTGGAGTTAATATATGTGGAAATGTGAATTCCATCATAAGTGATCAAGCACTGAGGGAGTCGTTGGATCGTTCAGATCGACGGATATTAATGGCGGAGGAATAGATTTGGATTGTCAGATCGACAGATCTATTAGATTGATGGTGATCAGCAACTGCGGAGGTAGGAGAGTACCGATTTTCTTGATTGTGGCTGAAGTCCCACACTCGCTCCTATCCATCGATCTCATATTCAACTCTTAGATCACAGTCAACTGTGAAGGTTAAAGCCTGTTTTAATCCGTGTGCTAGTTGAACTCCCGCAAATCCGTAGATCTGATGGCCTCATATATCCAACAGATATCGGGTCATAAAGTGATCGGACTTTAATATCAAAATCGGACATGAAATTTTATATATCAAGGATTTATATTCCTTATAGGCTCCGTAAGGGCAAGTAAGCGTCGCGCATAATCCCCGTCCAATGTCATTGCTAGTCGTTGGATCAAGTGTGCCTTGATCAAATGGTGGAGGATTAGCGATTAGTTTCATTGATCGGGTGTATCATCAACCATCGGATTGAAGGATGAGATCACCAACGAAGATTTAAGCCGATAGGACTTGGGCCTGAGGGGACCCGAGAAGTTTATGGATGCGGGTTTATTTTATTTGGGGTCCGGTCTTGTGCGTTTGGAGTGGGATCGGCGTTCGCTGGCGGATTATGTGTTAGACCGTTGTTTGCTGATTGGTTGGGTTTTTGTTAAAACCCACCAATGTAAACGTCTCTAATGTATAGGTGGGCCATAACCCACAGGGTCACGTATTAATTTTATAAAGATGGAGCTAAACTACCTTTAAGCAGTTTTCTCCATCATCAAGTGGTATCAGAGCAGGGAAAGGTTTCCTGCGAACAGAAAGAAGATTTTGCGTGCAAAAGGAGGAGGTACAGTTATGTTGAAGATTGGTGAGTTTATGATCTGTGTACTATCGACAGCGGCAGTGAAAGGTGAGAAACTTGCAGCAGCTTAGAGCATGGAGTGATCAAATGGTTCCATAAGAGAGAGAACTAGAGAGATGCCAAAAGACTAAGCCAGGAGAGAAGCTTGGTGAGGTATCGTGTAGTATAGAAGATTGTTACTGCAGAGATTTTGTTGCAGCTCACAGAAAGATCATGAAGGCAATTCCACTGAGAAAGCGGGTAGAATTGCTATGGGATGAAGGAGAAGCATATGACCAGGAGGTCATAAATTTGTGTGTCTCGGGAGTCTGATGTAGGAGCATCTGGGCACCCTTAATCAAAATCCAAAGTCAAAGATATGGAGGAGAAGACGTGGACAATCATGTGAACCTGGAGAAAAATTATGTTAAAACGGAGCTAGTTTGATGGAATTGATAAGTCTCCAAAAGACTTAATTTAATGTAATTATCTGCCATGTATGCATAACAAAAGTTTTAGGGATTGTTTGAATGATTTTAGGAGAATATCATGGATCTATGATACTATATTTATTTCTATATATTATGAACCTGTGTGTTCTTCTAAGGGGATATATAGAGAGACAGATATAGAACATAGACAAAGAGTGAGAATATAATGTAGTCGAAGGAGAATTTTTTCCTAAGGCTAAAATGCCTTAGTCTGTAATCGAATTATGTATAAAATAGAAATATACATGTTAGGTGGACTTTCATGTATATGTGTATGTTTGACCTATAGTTCATATGTATGTATTGGAAGAGTTAAATTTTGTGTGACAGGTTATTGATCGACCATCAATCACTATAAGGATCGATGGCGATCTAACGATAAAATGAGTTAATTGTTGTATGAGTGTTGTGAGTGTTTAAACAAAGTGTGGTTGAGTTAATCTGTGTGGAAATGTGAATTCCATCATAAGTGATCAAGCACAGAGGGAGTCGTCGGATTGTTCAGATCGACAGATATTAATGGTGGAAGAAGAATGGCAGAGGAATGGATCTGGATCGTTAGATCGACAGATCAGTTAGATCGATGGTGATCAGCAACTGCAGGGGTAGGAGAGTACGGATTTTCTTGATCGTGGCGGAAGTCCCACACTCACTCCTAGTTGTCGATCTCATAGTCAACTCTTAGATCACAGTCAACTATGGGGGTTAAAGCCCGTTTTAATCCATGTGCTGGTTGAAGTCCCGTAAACTCGTAGATTTGATGGCCTCATATATCCAACAGATATCGGGTCATAAATTGATCAGACTTTAATTTCAAAATCAGACCTGAAATTTATAGATCAAGGATTTATATTCCTTATCGGCTCCGAAAGGGCGGGTAACCGTCTTGCATAATCCCCGTCTGATATTGTTGGTGACCGTTAGATCAAGTGTGCCTTGATCAAATGGTGGAGGATCAGCAATTAGTTTTGTTGATCGGGTGTATCATCAATCGTCAGATTGAAGGATGAGATCAACGGCGAAGATTGAAGTCGATAGGACTTGGGCCTAAGTAGACTTGAGAAGTTTATGGATGCGATTTTATTCTATTTGGGGTTCGGTCTTGTGCGCTCAGTGGGATTGTTGTTCGCTAGTGGATTATGTGTTAGACCGATATTTGGTGATTGGTTAGGTTTTTTGTTAAAACCCACCAATGTAAACGCTTTTGATGTATAGGTGGGCCATAACCCACAAGGCCAGCTACTATTTTTATGAAATGTCAAGGATATTTCCTTTAGGCAGTTTTCTCCATCATCACCCTCCTTCCTTCCCACTAGAAATGCTAAAATGTGTCAGATTCTATTAAAATATGTGCCCCACATCCACACCTTATTTGATCACATGCCCCATCGAAGAAACCAACCAAGAATTCCTCCCAAATGTCTATTTGTTTAATGTTTCTTCTATGATATTTCACTATTAAATTCCCAATGTACCCATAATAAGCATCAGTCTTTATTAACATTTCCCTGATATCTAGATCTCTCTGTTCAAATATTTTTTGATTCCTGCACCTCCATATTCTCCAGAATATATAAAAGGGTAAGGTTGTGTATTTCTTTTGACAGACAAACTAGGAAGATAGGCATTCCTCAATCAAGCCTTGTTTCCATTTTCCTTTGATGATGACCAAATTCAACACCCCTTCCCACACAACTTTTGCAAAAGGACACATTGGAAATAGATGATATGCGTCCTCTATGAATTCCATACACAAAGTGCAAATGTTTGGACCATAAACCCCATGTGGATTAATATATCCCAAGTGAGCACTCTATTGTGAAAAACCAACAAATTAAAACATTTTAACTTCATTGGAATGTCCCAGTACCAAGTATTTCGATACCACTAGAATCTGTCATCAAATGTATCTAAAGGGAATCTAGAATATATGTATTTGGCTGCAATTTGTCCTTCTTTATATAGGCCCACCCAACACATTTTATCCTATGTATCGGTAAGAGAAGCACCAGAATAATTTAAATGATAGATTTATTCCTTACATTCTTTCTCACAACTACCTAATAGCCCCAATGCCTCTAATGCTAGCCACAATCGAGTACAATTATTTTTATTTAGGCCTTCAGCATCCCACCAAATATGAAATATACATATTTGAAATAAGTGAAACAAAAATGGGGCAGTGAGAGAATGATAACCATCCATACCCTTAATGGCATCCAGGCCCACCTAAATCTGTTTTCCATTGCCAATCTCCCATCTCATTCTAGCAAAGAGCCATTATTTATTTTTCATCATACTGCACCAGATGTATGATGCAACCTTTTTCTCTTATGCGCCATCTCTGATCCAATGAGTGGCATTGATATGTCGAAAATACTTCCCCATAATATTTTTTTGCCGAATTTCAGTCCCATATACTTCCCTCCATAAATATTTGATGACCAATGAACAGTTGAAACATTCTGTATCTAAAATACCCCATCCTCCATTTTGAATTGGGCGCGCTATAGTCAATAACTGAACCAAATGAAATTTCATCCCTATATTGTTTCCATACCAAATAAATCGAGCCATAATATTAGCAATTTTATGTACGATTTCTTTGGGGAGCATGTATAAATGCATCCAATAGACAAACATATTTTGTAGAATTTCTTTTTCATATCTAGTTTTCAAACAAAAATACGATAATAGAAATTTCTTTAGTCATAACTTCTATGAGGTCTATACTAGTTGGTTTATGTGGTGTTTAGTTTTCATTGTTAAAACTGATAAGTAGAAACAAAAGTCTAAAACAATTGTAAAATCATGAAGCATTGCTTGTCCTTCTCACTATGAAATAGATTTTACAATAGACAAAGATTTTACTAGAATTATCTAAATCTAACAACTTTTAGAGATATCTAGGAATAATAATAACATCTTAAAAATATGGGCACTAACAACATTTAGAAGTATTTTTATAAAAATATATCATAGTAACAACTAACTACCCAACAAACTAACTCAATAACAGCTAACTAACTTAGTTAATAGGAAATATTATGTAACATGTGTTACTATCTTGATCAGAAAAATTATTTTTTATTTATATTTTTTATAAAAATATTTTACATGAAAATATTTACTATCATCTACTAAGTGCTACTAATGCCTCAACGCCTTTTATTTTCTTTTATTTTTTCCCTACAACACATAGACTAGATATCTAACTTTATTATGCATTATATATTTGGTTAGATCTTCAAGGTGCCTTCAAGAGGATCCACATATATATGAACTTCGATATGGTAACTTATTACTTGGTTGAAACATTCTAAACCCTTCGGGTCTAAGTATGAAGTGTCACAATCAATGATGTCTAGGTATTTGATATGTTGTTGATTTGGGTTATATGTCATGGTTAAATGGGTGTTCATGTTTTATAGTTTAAATAAAATATGGTCCCTCCTCCTTACAACACTAAGGGTCCATGATAGTCATACTTAGTAAGCCGAATGGTTTGTATTTGACACGGTTAAGTGTTCTTCAATGGTTCTAGATGTCATTGTTATGGCACTGATCGATGGTGGAGAATTTAGCATTTGATCCAATGGTGCAAGATTCAGGTGTCCCATTATGGAAACTACCTTGTCTCACAGTGTAACTCTCTGAAGATGGCCCGGCCATGACACTAATTTTCTTCAAGGGACTAAGACATAATTATGATGTTACACAGGTAGATGGGGTGTTAATTTATGAAGATTTATATGTTTTATTTGTTTTTCTTACTGTGTATTATTTTCTATTACCTTTTGGACCACTTCCCTTCTAACTGGATCATGTTATGACTATAGGTATAATTTTTTCCTTATTCCTTGTTTTCTCAAAGTTCCAGACCTATTGCCACATATAGAGTTTTAGCATTTCTTTTTGTTGATAACTATTTCACAAGTTAGGGTTTCTACCTATCAACCTTGTTCATTGTTGGAAGTTTCGGTGTGTTTAGCTCGACTTATTGGAATTTCTTATGGTGTAGGTTCTTGCTATATTTAATTTCTCCTTGCTCCAAGGATTTTTACCAAGGTTTATAAGGGATGTTGTCAATTTACAATAAAACCCTCGAATGCACTACTACATTTTATTTCCCTTGTTTTTTATAGAAGCCATTAAGGTCATGGATTTATAGGCCCTGCCCTGTATGATCACAAGGTTTTGAATGAGAATATGCATTTATTATTAATCTTGTAAGACTAAACCTTGGGGGTTTATGAACTGAATCATTGTGCATAATGTCTAGTTTCACTAAATATTTTTTTAACTACCATCTTCTGAAATCAATATTATGCATACGCTATTTTATTATTAATCCCCTATGGGGCTTCTAGGTTTTTGAATATTTGTTTCCATTGCAGTAACCCTATGAGAATAGGGTCTTGATTTCAACAGTTATTCATTATTGATTGCTCTATTATATGGTTACACTTGGTTGTTCATATTTGGCTGTGTATTTCTTTTGTTTAAAATATGCATTGCCCGTGATTCTCTACGCCTTGTAACTTACAGTGAAATTATATCATTTATTATAGAGTTTATGTTATATTTTATTTTTGGACAAAGAATACAGTTGGTGACTCTCTATTTCATTTTATACATGTTTCCAAACTCATACATCTTTACATATGCATGTATTTATATAAAATAGTTCTTCCTTGTGTACACATGCATACACTTACAACAATTATTTAGGGTTTCAAGTTAAACCTTCAGTCTTAGTCTGTTTTGGATTAACCTAAGATGGATTATGTTCATGGTTTGCCTACTCTCTCGAGACCCACATTTCAATCTTAGAACTATCACAGCGTTGTTGGTACTTTCCCAACTTGGCCTAAAGACTAATCTAGCTCAAAAATTACAAAAATTTAAATATTCCAATAGTAAAATCTTACATTGGTTCACAACAAACCTTTGTCATCCAAAAAGGTTCCTAACATAGGAAATACAAAAACAGTTTACACCTAGAAGGAAAACTAAATATAAAATAGAAATCATACACATAACACTCATACGTTAATCAATTTAGGTTGCCATGAAAATCACGGGGGGAAAGAGAATGCTCCACCCAACCAATGAGTATTATTATTCTATATTAGGACTCCCCCAAGCCAATTTCACTTCCAAATTATTTTTCTTAGTAGTGACCATGCCAATCCACCGAGGACTATTCTAACCACACCAGGTCCAACCTAGGCTTTTACTAACCACACAGGGTTTAGTTTTGGATTCCACTAGCCAACAATATCAAGAATTCCCTTTTTAAGCAGTTTCACGCCTCCATCAACAAAATCTTTTTTGAGTGTACCAAGCGTACAACTTTTCTTTCCTCTCTTGGGCCTCCTGCAACCAGGCTCCAAGTTCACAACGTTGCCTCAAGATTTTTTCCCTCTCACCCTCTTGGCTCCATTTTCCCTGACTGGTTTATCTCTAGGGAGAGGAATAAATGTCTTCTAACAATCTCATAAGTGAAACTCTCATATACCATATTTTCCCTTTGTAATTTCCATGGCTGACCATAAACAATATTTATCAATGAAATTTATAGAAAAATACATGTATTCTTATGACCTATTCATACCAGGCATTCTACATGGCCCACGGTCTACCAAGTAACTTTAGAAAAAGTAGATTAAAATATTTACAATTCACTGAGGGGTATTACATCTCCCCCCACCCCGACCAAGCAAAATATTATCCTCAGCATTTGTTCCTATCCCTTAGAACAAGTTAGGATATGACTCACTTATAAAATTTTCATCCTCCAAAGTAGCCTCTTTCAGGATGAAGTGCCTCCACTACACTTTAACTTAGGTTATAACACACTTATGTAGCATGATTTCTCTCTAATCGATAATACACAGAGGCTCGACCAGGAACTCTTTGTCCTACTCTACCTACATTCATAGTCATCAAATTTGTTATTAGTTTCTCGTCAATCATTAATTAAGATACGCATCTATAAAATCATTGCAACTTTATTGTTTACTTGTACATCCTGCCACTTAATAATGTTCTTAGGATTATATATATAATTCATTAATAAAGTGACATGGAATACATTATGTCTATGTATATTACTAGGCAAAGCCAATTGATAGGCTACAGGCCCAATTCAAACAAGTATTGGGAAAAGGCCACAAAATTTGGGAGCCAATTTTCTACATCTCCCCCTCCTCAAGGTGTTCTTTTTTGGTTTGAGCGCCACATACACATGATCTTCCACCTGAAATTCCCTGTAGGTTTGTCTTTTTTCTGCATAAGTCTTCTGTCGATTCTTAGTAGCTTTAAAATTCATTTGTATTTTCTTCATAGTGTGTGTAGGTTTTAAACTCGTACAGAAATTACCTGCATATGAATTCTAAAACATAGAAAATAAACAATGCGAGAGCATAACACATAAAACACATATACACAGAGATTTTCCCCTGGATCCCAAAACCGAGACTACCAACTTGATTTTTCATTATGTTCCTTTCAATGTTACAATACATAGGTATACATGTGAAGCATCCAATACCATTGACCGAAAACCATCGCGTCCAAAACCATGGACCGAAAACCATCACGTCCGAAACATGTTCGAAAATCATGCACAAAACCATAGGTGGGTCCGCCCAACCTAACATAGGTTCCAAAACAAAAACAAATTTTCCGGGGCACTGCCTCGAACCCCATAGAGTGGGGTTACCTGCACCCCTCAAACCCCTATGACCACCCCGCTACGCAATCGGAACAACAAAGGGGGGGCTCACCCCCCCCCCCCCTCTAACCCCTGGGTTAACTACGTGAGCTAGTAGTGGAAAGAATATAACACAACCCAACATTGTACTCCATTTCTTTTAACATGTCAAGCCCCTATTATTCTATCTTCAGGATTGTTCCAATTAATAGGTTTGTTACACCTTTTTCTATATGATACTTTGAATGAACTCATCCTTGAGGCAACATGATAATTGTTATTATATGTGAATTCCACCAAGTGGAGATAATCTTCATACTTTTTTGGTTGTTGCATGACATACATCCTTATGATATCTTCCAACACTTGGTTCACTTGTTTAGTTTTCCCAAACATCTGTAAATGGTAGGCAATACTAAACTGTATTTGAGTGCCTAGTCTAGTAAACATAGCCTTCCAGAAAGCAAAAGTAAACTTCACATCTCTATCATATATTACTATGTGTGTTGCCATAAATTAAGTAAATCAACTTCACATCTCTATCATAGATTTCTTCGTTTGCTACCATAAAAATTGATATTATGTGTCTCTTTGGGTTACATCTTTAATCTGATTTGTAAAATCAAATTTTATTTGACTAAATGAAATTTCATAAATGCATTTTAGTCTCCTACTTAGGACATCTGCCTCCCGATTTTATTTACCTTTTAAATGCTTTATATCAAAGTCATTTTTTCTTAAGAAATAAGTTCATCATGCTTTCCAAACATTAAGGGTCAATTGTTTAAAAAACTAGTCAAGCTACTATGATCAGTCATCGAAATGAATTTATTTCCTAAAAAATGTTGTCATCATATCTTGAAGGCATGAACTATTGTTGTTAATTCTAAGGCATAGTGTGGAATACCACTGCTCATTCTCCTTTAATTTTCATGACTCATACACTACTACTCATCATTCTTGCATCAAGACACCTCCTAGCTCTTCCTGACATGCATATGTACAGACTGCATATTCGTTTTTAGGATCTACAATCCTTATAACAGGGGTTGTAGTCTGTATATGCTTAAGCTAGTCAAAACTATTTTGACATTTTGCTATCCAATTAAAATTTCTCCTCTTCTTTAGTAAAAAATTTATGGGGTATGCTACTCTAGATAACCCCTCTATAAAATGGCGGTAATACCCTGCTAACCCCATAAAGGACCTAATGTTTGCAACATTTTTGGGAACAGGTCACTCCATAATTGTCTTAATATTTTCAGGATCTACAACTATTCCCTCTTGAGTGATTGCATGTCTCCAATACTATATTTGATCTTTATAAAATTCACATTTTCTATACTTTGTGTATAGTTAGTGTTCCCGAAGGGTCTACAATACTATTTGCAAATGTATTTTATGTTCTTCCATATTCCTTAAGTAAATTAGGATATCATCAATGAATATTAACACGAACTTGTCGATATAATGGTGAATATAATATTCATAAGGCACATAAATGTGGTCGGGGAATTAGTAAGCCCAAAAGATAGGACTAAAAACTCAAAGTGCCTGTAATGAGTCCTAAATCTAGTTTCACATGTGTCTTCTTCTCTGATCTATATTTGATGGTACTCTGAGCATAAATCAATCTTGAAAAACACAATAACACCCTTAACCTGATCGAATAGATCATTGATCCTAGGTAATGGATACTTGTTTTTAATGGTTAACTTATTTAGTTGTCGATATTCAATGTAAACCCTTAAGGTGATATCTTTCTTTTTAACAAAAATAACAGGGGCTACCCATGGCCATACACTCAGATGAATGTATTTTTTATTAAGCAGCTCTGTAGTTGCATTTTTAATTATGTTAATTTTGTATTCTCATATGATAGGGTGCCTTAGATACTAGTGTAGCTCTCAGATTTAATTTAATTGTAAAATCAATATATCACTTAGGGGGTAACCCATGGATTTCATCCATTAATACATCTACAAAATTTTGGACAATTGGAAACTTTTCTAAGGTTTTTGTCTTCTCCTTAGAGTTATTGTACTCCACTTGGATTGCATAAATTTGGCAGCACTTCCTAATGCATTTCCCTAGTTATGAGGTTGTGATTGGTCTCAATGTCAAAGGTCTTATTATCCCTTGGTCTTCTTTCCTAACACCTCCTTCATTCATAAGACTGATGGTTTTATATTTACAGTTTACAAGGGACCAATTTTTTCCAACCAACCCATACCAATTAAAACATCATAAGAACCCAAGGGAAAAATAATTAAATTTGTTTGTATTGGATGACCTACCAATTCAATAGGAAAATTCTATACTTTTGTTTTCACTGTCCTTTTTGCCCCAGTGACTAACTGCACCAACCACGGGTTCTTAAACTTACTAACTTGTAGATGACATGACTCCACTATTTTAGGACTTATATATCTCAGGCTTTCTCCAAGATATATTAAAATAGACACAACAAGATTGTAAAATTACCTTCAAAGTCAATCATTATAGGTTGGTACTCAGTCTAATGGTTCTCCAGTGCAACATTGATCTTAGGTAGACTTCTCGCCACCTCCCCTATGGTAGATGCCTCTTGAATATTTGCTTCATAATATTTTCTTCCACAATAAGGGAAATTGTAATATAATATGGTTCCCCACAACCCCAACACTATAATGGTGGTTTCAGTGGTTGACTATATTCAAGCTTACTTGAAAATTCTATTCATTTAGATTCATTCTGCAGTTGGGGATTTTACTGACTTTTACTCGAAAAATACTTTGTTGGTTTTTGTGTGAATTCTTAGTATTGGAAATTTTTGTATTCTTATTATTATGAATATTTTTCTACCCTTTCTTTCTTGACCATGCTTTGTTATTATCCACTTTGTTTCATTTGTTGATAGCATGTCCATGCTTTATGAACAAATTCATCCATATTCTTAGGGTTATCAAACTCCAATCATTCCTTCATGGATACATGCACACTACTTATGAACTGTTGCACCTTAACTGTTTCCTCTCATATGTAAGGGATGTACCTCAATAAAGAAGTAAATTTCACAACAAACTCTTCCATGGATAGTTGAACCAACCTAATATCATGAAATTCCTTGGATTTATCATCATAAAACTGCTCAGTTAGGTAATTATTCTTAATATATTGCTCGAAATTCTCCCATGTTATTACTTGTTCCACGATTACATGCTTTACCTTGACTTCCTCCCACCACAGGGTTCTTTTTCCTAGATCTGGTAGAATGATAGATGAGCCTTATAGTTGTTATCATATTCATAAATATGGAAATACTTATTAATATTTTCACCGTCAAACATTGAAGGTTTAATTTTTATAAAGTCCCCTTGTAAAAAAATTTAAGTCTTTTCGCCCCTTTATACATTTTTCCCCATAGAATTTCTAAATCCTTCCTCATTTGGCTCCTTATCTCCCTCTGACTATTTTATGTGAATTCTCTCAGGTACGTTGTCCTCTCTCCATATATGTGATTCTGCTATGTTTCTTTTATCAAGAATTGGAAGTGAGTTTATGTGATTTTGTCTATTGTTTAAAATCTTAATTATATTTCCTTCTCTCATGTTAATCACTCATTATCATCCCTTAAATTCGCCATTTTTTTCCACAATTGTTACATTGTTCCAGTAGCATAACATTTGTGGTATGAGTTTCTTCCTCTAACTGGACCCACATTTCTGAATTGGGTCATGGAAATGGTATTGAACCAAGCATTGTAGGTGGTCTTATAAGTGGTGTGGACATCATACTACTTCCAAGTTTATACAGGAACGCAACAAACTACAGAGATAACCATAAATATTGAGATGAAGCAGAAATAATACTTCATTTCATTACTATAAAATACTGAAATATGCTTACAAACAGAAATGGAAATAAACTAGCTAGGGCGATGGTAGCTTATCTCTGAGAAGAGATGTGGTGGCTACATGCCTCTAAACTATGTTACATTGAGGCTCGAAGGCCTATTTATTGTTTAGAAATAATGGAAAACCCTAAACATCCAAAAACCTAACCCTAGGAGATGAAACACCAAACTATGGGCCCCGTTTCGGGTAAATTGGTACATCAACTTCCTAGGGTCGTAACTTTGGCATACGATTATCATTTGATGCGCACAATAGCTCATTATAAACATTTATTTGGGACTACAACTTTGGGAAGAGAAACATCAGTACATGGACCCATGTTGCTCCCAAATTGCCCAAAAAATAGCTCTAGAATTTCCAGACCCGAAAAATTGCTAAAAATAGTAAATTGTGCTACAATTAAGGAAACTGAAAAACTGAAAGAGATAATTGGTGGGGTCCAAGTGGGATAGATGGGTGGCCACCAAAATCCACCTAGATCACCTTCTCATCTCTCTTTCTTTGTGGAACAAAAAATGCAGTTTGTTACTATCTTGGTTTGTCATGAATATTGCACAGTGCAATAATCATGGCTCTGATACCACATGTAACATGTCTTACTATCTTACTATATATATATATATATATATATATATATATGAAAATGTTTAATATCATCTACTAAGTGCTAACAATGTCTCAATGCCCTTTATTCTTTTCTTTTTTTTCCTACAATGAAGCATGCATAGACTAGATTCTAACTTTTCCATGCATCTTATATTTGATTAGACCTTCAACAAGGTCCAAATATATATGAACTTAGATATGGTAACTTATTACCTTGTTGAAACATTTTAAACCTTTCGGGTCTAACTATGAAGTGTCGCAATGTATGATGTCTCGGTATTTGATATATTATCGAATTGGGTTATATGTCATGGTTAAATATGTGTTCATGTTTTATAGTTTAAATAAAATAGGATCCCTCCTCCTTACAAGACCAAGGGTCCATGACAGCCATACTCATCAACCAAAATGGTTTTTATTTGACACAGTTAAGTATTTTTTATGGTTCTAGATGTCATTTTTATGGGTAGTCATGTCATGAGCTGGCATTGATTGATGGTGGTGAATTTAGGGTTTGATCCAATAGTTCACAATTCAGGCATATAGTTATGGAAACTACCCCATCCCATTGTCACATGCTTCTCTCAGTTGAACCTCTTGGCATTTATGGTCAGCTCTGCAACTTGCACGAATAATCCTAGCTTGTTTCTCCTCTACCACACATGTTCGATTAACGGATTGCATCAATTAAAAAAGCAATTGTTTCATTTTTTAAACCAATAAGCTTTTATCCCAGTAAATTTTCCTTTTTATTTTGGTAAATTCTCACAACGTATTGCATTTTCCCTCCAGGCATTTATTTCTAGGAATCGACAGGTCGTGGTCATTCCAGTATAACTCTTTGGAGATGGCCACGGCACCATTTTTCTTTAGGGGACTAAGGCACAATTCTATTGTCGCATAGGTAGATGGGGTGTTAATTTATGAAGATTTATATGATTTATTTGGTTTTCTTACTGTGTATTACTTTCTTGGACCATTTTCTTAACATTTTCTATTACCTTTTAGGCCATCACCCTTCCAACAAGATCGTGATAGGGTTACAGGTATAATATTTTCATTATTTCTCATTTTTGGAAGTTCCAGCCTTATCGCCATATACAGAGTTTTAACATTTCCATTTTTTGTTAACTATTTCACAGGTTAGGGTTTCTACCTGTCAACCTTATTCATTGTTGGAAGTTGTAGCATGTTCGGCTTGACTTATTGCAATTTATTATGCTCCAGATTCTTACTATATTTAATTTCTCCTTGCCTCTAGGGATTTCTACCGAGGGTCATAATGGATGTTGTCGCCTTACAAAAAACCCTTTGAATGCACTACTACATTTTACTTCCCTTGTTTTTGTAAAATCCATTACGACCAAGGCTTTACATGCTTTCTCTTGTATGACAATAGGGATTTGAATGAGAATATGTATTTCTTATTAATTTTTTAAGACTTAACCTTGAGAATTTATGAGTCAGCTCACTATGCATATCACACATTTTCACTAAATATTTTTCTAAGTACAATCTTTTGAAATTAATATTATGCATATACTATTTTATTATTAATCCCTTATGAACTTTTTGGTTTTTGAATATTTGTTTCCATTGCATTAACATTATGAGCATAGGGTCTTGGTTTCGATAGTTATTCATTGTCATTTGTTCTATTATATGGTTACACTTGGTTTTTCATATTCGGTTGTGTATTTCTTTTGTTTAAAAGATGCAATTTACATGATTCTCTACGTCTTGCAACTTACAATGAAATAGTATCATTTATTACAAAGTTTTCTATTATATTTTCTTTCTGGACAGAAAATATAGTTGTTGACTCTTTAATTCATCTTATACATGTTTCTAAACTCATACATCTTTATATAGGCATGTATTTATATAAAATAGTTCTTCCTTTTGTACACATGCATACGCTTAGAAAAATTCTTTAGGGTTTCAAATTAACCATTCAGTCTTAGTTTGGTCTGGAGTAACTTGAGCAGGCTTATATTCAGGGCCTTCCTGTGTTCTCCAAACCCCCATTTCACTGGGCTACTATTAATTGCTCATCTTGGTATAGAGACTAATCTAGCTCATAGTTAATAATAATAAAATATTCCAACAATATATTTTTACATTGGTTCACAATATAACTTTCTCATCCAAAAAGGGTCATAACATAGAAATTACATAAACAATGTACACCTAGAAGGAAAACCAAATATAAAACAGAAAGCATATACATAACACTTATATTTTTAATTAGTTTAGGTTGCGACGAAAATCATAGGAGGAAAGAGAATGCTCCACCCAACCAATGAGAACCAGTATCCTCTACCAAGAGCCCCACCCCGCGCCCGAGCCAGTTTCACTTCCAGAGAATTTTTCTTGAAAGTGACCATACTAGGTCCACCTAGGACTATTTTGACCACACCAAGTCCAACCTAGGCTTTTATTGACCACACAGGGCTTAGTTTGGGATTCCACTAGCCAACCAGCTCAAGAATTCCATTTTTGGGTAGTGCCCTACCTCCCTCAACAACGTCCTATCTAAGGGTACCAAGTTTACAACTTTTATTTCCTCTCTTGGGCCTCCTCAATCAGGCTCCAAGTTCACAAGGTTTCCTCAATCTTTTTTCCCTCTCACCCTCTTGGCTCCTGTTTCCCTAACTAAGATGATTTATATCTAGGGAGAGGAATAACTTTCTTCCAATTCTATGGTAAGTGAAACTCTCATTTACCATCATTTTCCTTTGCAACTTCCATGGTTGACCATAAACAATATTTATTAATGAAATTTAGAAAAATAAGCATTTATGTTTACCACCTATTCGTAGCAGGCCTTCTACATGGGCCATAGTCTACCAAGTAACTTTAGAAATAGTAAATTAAAATACTTACAATTATCTGAGGGGTATTACATATTATATTATAACACTCCCAACAATAGGGGGAGATATTTGTTGACAAGATGGAATGCACCACCAACAGCAAGGGGATCTCCCCGCTGTATAATCCCAATCAGACTCTACATCGTTTGGTCTAGGAGTCCCATCAGTATGTAGGCATGGCTTCCATCTCGTTGGTTGAGGTTCGTTTTAGAAAAAGGGGAGAGTATCAGTTAAGGGAGAATGAATGGAACTTAGACAAATGTAATTAAATAACTTATGAATATCCGATAGAATAGATGTCATGAATAGAAACAACGTAACTACACAACATAAACCTCAAGCAAAGTATTGTTAGAAAAACCTTAAATGAGATTCACACACACATAAGACATAAATTACCAATCATGAATAAGTTTGTGATTGATAACCATATAAACCATAAGTGAGAACACAATCTACAATGATATAAAGCCAACATCAATAAAATAGTTTACCAACATAAGCATAAGGTACGAATAGCATATACCATCCATTCTTTGCAAGAGAAATCCCACAGCGTAGGAAGAGACATGAAGAGACAGTACCCCAAACCTCATAGGAACTTCCAATTCATTAAGGTGATAATATCCATGCCACCATCATACAATATCTTCATTATATCCAAAAGTGGAAATAAATAATTACTTCTTACATTCACTAGAAGATTCTAAGTTCTCAAAATATATACACCAAAATCAGTCCAAAGCTAAAAGTCCTTTACAATGTGTCATGAGGGTATATTTATAGAAAAGAGGGTGACTCTTGGTCTGCCTATGACTATTGAAATACCTAATGACCTTTCATATTCCTACTAGTCTATACTATATTCTATCTTTTTATGTCTAACAAAAACTCTCTTATTCTAATAATTTAGTAATAGATAATTCAATAACATTCACACGCAACCACTCCACAAGGTATGTGTGTCATAGATTCTACACAGCAACCACAACGTCCACCTTTTTTTTCTCTTCATTGTGTCTATGAAGGAACTCAAGGGCATCCAGTATCAAAGTGATCTTCTTAACCTTGATCTAATTTGACAAAGATACCAGATTGGTATATATCCTCACTAGTTCTATCACATACTGAGTAATAGTCTCCTTCGTCACTTGTAAGTCTCTGTAGCAGAAGCCGATTTGAAATGATTGATGAATGCTTGAATTTCTTGTAGGAATTCCTCTCGTTTCCTCATCTCCCTTACTCCCCTGATGGAAGGGACTTCATGTACTTCAATTAAATATTCCTACCCACTCAGTAAATGCCTAAATGAAGCAAGAACCCTATCCACATCCCTGGCAAGCTTATCCCGTGATTGGACCTTGATGCAAATATGAACCTTTTCATTTTGGGTGGTTATCAAATCTTTTGTGGGGAGAGTTTTCAATGCCCCTAGATATTTGTTATTCCACTTATGTATGTTGTTAATATCCATGATAACCTAATTTAGCATGGTTGTCTTCTCCTTAGTATCATCTTGTATGGTTGGGAAAGGTGATAATATCTTATGCATCTTTAACATTTCCTCATAGACTACAGTCATGGAATCCTCCAGAGTCTCTACCTCTTCTTTGATGGATGCTTGTAACTCCTTTTTGCTCGAGTGGGATAGGCATAGAGCTTTATTCTCCTCCTCTAACTTCATCCTATCTTCTTCTACTTTGGCAGCTCTTTGCTCAAAATCGTAGGGCTTGCCTGGGATCTCTATAAGATGCTTACTCATCCTTCCCACATTTAACTCGATCGTAGTCACGAAGGAATTTTCGGCTGAATAAATCATCTTGGGATTAATGGTGGTATCCAAGTTGATCTCCTTTTATGTGGTCATGAACATTGGTTCTAAAGGGTTCCTAGCATAGTATTTCCTCCTTTCTTGCATAATCTTACAATTTACCTCGTCAAAAGTAAGTCTAGTGAGGTCTAGTACCTCTTCCTCTACCTCATCCAAAATGCCTAATTCTTTGAATGGAAGGTGTCCACCGATAATGGGGGTGGATGGAGGAACGTCTAATGGAGGAATATCAACCTGCATATCAAACTCTTGGTTTTGTTTTTTCTTGTTGGAGATTGATCTCAGCTTTCTTGTTGATCTCTTATTGTTGCTTATTTAGCTTCTCTTCCTCCTGCTTTCTTTTATCTTCTTTAGATTTCCTCTTTTTTTCTTCTCCGATCATTTTCTTCTATCTCTCTTCATTTTATTTTGAGCTCTTCTTCTTGCCTTTGTTTCCTCTCACACTCTTCTTTTTCTTTCCTTTTCTTGATTTCTTATTCCTCTTTCTTCTTCTACTACTCTACCTCCCACGTCCTTCATTCTTCTTCTTTTTTCTTTAATCATTCTTCCTCTAATTACTTTCTCTTCCTTTCTTTTTCCTATTGCTATTGTTCGAGATCCTGAGGTTGTTAATCTCCTAATTTCTACAACTGCTTCAACTCTTCCTCCCTTTTCCTCCTTAATTCTTACTTCTTCCTAGCCAAGGTCGCATTTGTTTCTTCCACGATTTCATTATCTTCATCTTCCTCTTGCTCATCTAAAGGTTCTTCTGGTTCATCTCCTTCATGAATTTTATGTCTTCCCCCTATATTTCATTTCTCTTTCTTCCGTTTGAGAAATTTTGTCCTAGATTGTAGGCTTATGTTTTATTGTGACTGCTCAGCCTACTCATCCTATTTTTCCTGTTGCTCGCTTGGCCCTGGTTCCCTGACAGCATTGTACCAACTTATGACTTTGTCTTCATGGCAATGTTTTTTGTGCATGTATGGCCAATTGAATCCTACTTTTTTGCAGTGCAGTGCTACCATCCCCTTGGGGTCATATCTAAGGTGACTCAGGTTCAAAAAGTAAAATCCCTTCACCTCCTTAACTTCTGCTTCCACTTCTTTAAAACTCTCAATGGTATAGGCCCCAATAGTTAATAGGAAGGCAAGCCATGGATTTTTCTTTCCTTTGTTCAGTGTTTTAGAGTACCCTATAGTCATCTTGTAAAAAACTTATTACAGCAACAACTTGTTTATAAGAAACTTGGGGAGAGCATGAGGAGTCTTGTATGAGCTTAAAACTCTAATGAAGGTGCCCTCCCAGATAGGAAACCATTCAGCCACTCTCATGATTGTCTCTTTAGCCCTCTTGGACATACCAGGGGCCTCTTCTCCAAAGAGTAATTGGTACAAAGTAGCGATGAACGATTCAAAGGTGGTCTCGTGCAGACCTTTATAGCTTGGGTCCAAAATTATCTTGTAGTGAATATGCACGACATATGACACATCTAGGGTCCAGTTGTAGCTCCATCCATCAAAATGGAACCTTGCACATAATGCATCTAAAAGGTATGATTTCATATATAATTCTGATGGTTGGTCCTTCTGCGGATTCTTTGATACCTGTATGTTGATCTTCAGTGATGAAGTAAGAATACTCACCCAGTTAAAGAGAGTTCCCCTAGTAGCAACAGTGTACATAATAGGTACCCAAGTCCCAAGAAAAGTATCAATATCTGGCCTGCCATACAAATGGTTCATCAGCGTAGCCATGAGTTGGTAGACCTTCCTTAGGCCCTCTATTCTGTAAACTTGATCAGCCTTAACTCAGAACTTAGAATTTTCTTTCCACCATGATTTTAGGATGTCCTTAGTTTCCACCGAAAAATTTGACATCCAACTAGTATTGAAGGTCTCCTCCTTCTGTGTAACTGTAATAGGTAGCAATATGTGCAAAAGAAAAACTAGAAAATACTTCACCTATGTGCATCTTTATTACCCATTGCTCGGTATCAATATGCTACAATATCAAACCAACGATCTCTATGCATGGGAAGATAGGAGGGTGCAAGGCCACCTTGTGAAACCAGGACCTCTTGATGTTAATGTATACTCTAATGTCTTCCTAATCCTAATGAATTTTTTTTCTTTGAGACCTCATAATATATATCAAACCACGAGAGTTTGGTGGTCTTATTGATGTTGGATTTTTTGTCCCAGTAGATTGGTGGCGGTGATCCTTCTGGGACTTCCTGGACATTAATCTCAGCATTCTTATGGGAGGACTTAACCACTGTAGGCGCCATCTCTCTAGAATAATATGATACGGATATTCAATCGATATTGACGTCACCTGTCATTTCAAACAAGAAAACGCAAGATGAGAGTGACATCATAAATAATATTAATCAAAAGAAAGACCATAAACCAAGCTTTAAAACATGAGAAATAAGATGACTAGTCTCGAGTATGGGTTTAATTTAGTAGGAGGTTTCTAGGTCACGAAACACAGGGGGTTCCAAAATATGAGGTGATCAAACCAGTGTCTTGGTGACTAGAGGTCACTAAGTCACAGATCTGGGTACGTCGTGAGGTCACGGGATTCGGTAGGTTGTGAGGTCACGATAATTGGAAGGTCGCAAGCTTTAGTAGGCCGCGAGGTTGCAAGTTTTTCCCTATCATGCTTTTATGGGTGTGACCTGGTTCTCTTGGCACCTGGGCAGAAAATTTTAGGCTTCAAGTGGAAAATTCGACCTCGTGGGAACCTAGGAATCTTAAGTGGTTAAGGAAAGGGGAGATGGTATTTATTTTAGGCTTAGTTCCTAGGAAATTAGGTGCTAAATGGAAAGATAGCAAGTTTAGAGGGTTTTGGGGTGAAATGAATTTGAAAATGGCCTAAAGGGGAAAATAAAATCCTACCAGAGGGGAAGGTGTAGGGTTGGAGGTCAAAGCAGGAAAAATGGAAAGAGAAATGGTTACAAAGGAAGAGGAAAATATGCGTACCTGGAGAGAAGATGTGCACTTTGCCTAGTCGCCCAATCTTTATGTCGTTCGGTCACTCTAATCAGTTGAACAAATCAGTGATAGGACGAGTAGTTTATATAGAAATTGGTTGCACGTGCGTGGTTTGGAGAGGTCTCTAAGTCGTGATTCAGTCTAGGTCACAAATTTGACATTCATGTGTCCTGCAACCTAGCAACCATGTGGCCTCAAGGTTGGAGGCCGCAGCTTCCCAAGGTAGAAGGAGCCGCAATGATAGAAGTCGATTCTAAGACTATGGTGCGGCCTAGCAACCTCATGGATTGAGGTCGTGGAGTCGCGAGATAAGAACGGTCACAAAGTTGGAGATTGTGTACATAACTAAGGTGTGACCTAGTGACTTTGACTGGTTAGAATGTACTTTTGAAAAAAGGGGTTGCAAGTCACTATTTTTCACCTTAATTAAAGTTCATTTTTTGTGACTTGTGACTTGGAGGAGAGATAAACTTTTAAGCTTGCAAAATTAGACTTATCTGAGGGAATCAAGGGAACTTGTCCTACTTCGAGGACATTGATACTAATTTAAGATGTAGATGGAGGATAAAATTTTAGTCAAGGGGCTCTAAAATTTTGAAAGGGTAGAAATTTTGGGGGTTGTTGCAGCGGCTAAAACAATTGGCAATTCACTGGTAAAACCTCAGTCTCTCTTCTTGCCCTTGATTTGGGATGCGGTCGGTCCTTGTGAGTGTGTTTTCGCAAACTCATAGGTCCCACTAATGTCTACATGTTACCCTTAGTATTGATCAAAAGCTCCCCACTACTTCGACTTGACTTTTCAATCACACAAACCAAGGGTGTTCCCAATGACTCAAAATAGGGGTTTAGATAATGATACATGAGTTGTAAATATTTTCGATATTGTAGTTATAGGTCTCTAGCGTTGCTCCACTACCAGTGAGCCTAGACAATCCTCTGATGGATTCATTGCATCACCTCTTTGCAGTAGGAATCCTTTCTCAATCCTTTACCCTTTATTTAACCTTATTTTGTGTGCTTATTGGAACTTATTTATTGGGCATTTATTTGTCAGGGAAAATGAGGGATCTTGACATATATTATGTGCAAGAGAGGTTTTTTCTGGCTTGTCAGAGACTATTGTTTTCCCAAAATGTGTGTTACTTATTAAGGTTTTCCTTTCCCCTTTTTAATTCTATGGGTGCAAATCGATTTTCCAAACTATACAGCCAAGTCAAGAAATAACAGTCTTACTATTGAATACAGTGTGCCATGGATAATCATAGTTCACCACTGAGATAGATCTTCGCACCTCACCTTGAATGTGACTTTAGAGATAGTCAAGAGCGGGCATAGGCAAGAGTACAATTTATCCATTAGTGTAGGAGTTACCATAAATCTGGGGCATTTGACTTGAGTGATTTACGGGAATTATTTATTCAGGGTAGGACCTTTATTCATGAACTGAACTATGATGACCAAAAGGACATAAAGTTACACATAATTGAATGCAGGGCTGCAAATCAAAAATGCAAGAACAAGACTAGTAGTTAAGTGAAAAAACAAGGAATGGGAAAATAAATTATGTTATAGGGGTAGGACAGTAGCTATGAGAGATGTTAGGTGAAGTAGAACTTGAGGTCATCGAAATTCATGGGAAGGGGTTAAATCCTTCTCTATAGGGCTTGTAATCGATACGCGTGTTAGCGAATTTTCTCCTTAACTTGAAAGGGTCCAATCTACAAGGCTTGGAATTTTGTGTGCATTACTTTGTCCTCATGATATTTTCCCACTTAAGGACTAGGTATCCTATGTTAAACTTGTTGTTATCTACATATTTCTGATTGAACCATATCTTGATTTGACTCTGGTGTACGAAAAATTTATCCCCTGCCTTCTGTCTCTCTTCCTCCAATTTGAATAGAGTGTCAATTCAATTTTGTATGGTAGGACAAGATGTGCCCTAGGACTCTTGTGACAACTGGAGGGTGGGTAGGTACACGTTTAGCAGCAAGATGGTTTATTTCCCATGCACTAGGAAATAAGGGGAGGTTCTAAGAGATGGTTTAGGGGAAACGCGGTCAGCCCACAAGGAGTTATGCCAATTTTTTTGGTGTGACAACAAGGTTTTCTTAATAATGTAGATTAGGTTTTTGTTGGTGGACTCTGCTAAGCCATTGCCTTAGGGATAGTAATTAGTTGAATGTTTCAAAACAATACCATTTTCCAAAGAAAAATTATATAACTTAAAATATGAGAAATAAGTATCATGACCAAAAATGAGGGAGGTTGGAACACCGAAACTGGTTACGATGTGCTTATTAATGAAATATATTACCTCGTGATTGTTGATATGACGTAAAGGAACAGCTTCCACCCACTTTGTGAAGTAATCTGTGGTTGTAAGAATGTACCTATGTTGTTCTGATGAATGTGGAACGATCTCTCTAATGACATCCAAGCCCCACTACTTGAAAGTTTCTTCCACTTCTATAGATCTGAGTGGTACGGCTAACCGTGATTCCCTTCCAGCACATCTTTGAGATATTGAGCATTTTCGTGCATGTGCATGGGCATATGCATGGGAATCCTTGAATAACGTAGGAAAATAGAAACCATCTCTCATAATTTTATGTGTTGTAGTGTGGCCATCATAATGGCCACCCACTTGCCCATCATGTAGCTCCTTCAACACCTTTTAGGCTTCATCAGATTCCAAGAATTTGATTAATACGCCATTATGGTACTTACGAAATAGATTTTCCTATACCAACTGATAAGATGCATCTTTGAGCCTTACCGTCATTTTCTATTTCGCAGACAAGGTAGGAGGTAAATTCGTTTGTCCTAAATACTGCTTCAGATTAGAATACCAATATGAGAAATCATGTGCTAATGTGAGTTCGTTTTGGCACATTTCGATCTCATGATCCCATCCTTCTAATTCTTCATTATGATGGCCAACAGCTTCAACGTCCAATTTACATAACTCATGTCCTTTGACTATGTGATTTAGCTTAAACTCAAGGTCGTATTCCTGGAGGAAAATCATCCTGTTAGCTCTTCATTCACCCAACTCATGTTGGACGAATAATGACCTAATGGCCAGATGATGGACGAACATTGTCACATGATTCTTTAGGATATATTGTCAAAAGTGTTTAACATATTTGTAGACCATGTATCCTTGTTTGTCCATGTCCAGGTAATTGAGTTACAAACCTTGCAGACCGACACTCATGAAGGATATGGGTTGTTCATCATATTACTATCCTTGTGCATTAGCACAGCCATTAGATATGAATCTGAAGCGAAGGTATACAAAATGAATTCTTTGTTGAAGTCCGGGCTATAAAGAGAAGGAGCTTCAACAATGGCCTTCTTGATATGGTTGAATGCTTCCTTTTCTTCTTGGTTCCATTTGAACCCCACATCCTGCTTTATCATATTTTGTAAGGTTTTAATTATCTTATTGAAATCATAAATAAACTTGCGAAGGAAGTTGATTTTACCCAAGAAAAATTGCATACCCTTCTTATTGCTTGAAAGTGGGATTTACGCAATAGATGTCATGCGTTCAGGATCAATAATGATACAATTTTGGTTATAATATTCCCAAGAAGGTTGCCTTAAGATATTATGAATACACTTTTCTTGGGTTTTATGGATATCTCATACTTTTCGCAACGCTCAAATATTTGTTTCAGGTGATGGTGGTGGTTTGATCTTTTCTTCGAAAACATTGTAACATCATCCAAATATACTACTACGCTTTGATCAATAAGCCCTCTGAAATAAATTTCCATTTCCCTTTGGAAGGTAGATCCAGCATTAATAAGGCCAAAGGGCATGCATTGAATGGCGAATGTTTCCCACTTAGTTCTAAAAGTTGTCTTCAAACAATCTGGTTTAGCTACCAAAACCTAGTTGTACCTGTAGAAGCCATCGAGCAAGGAGAACATTTCAGATCTAGATATTGTTTGAAGAATTTTCTCCATAGAGGGGACCAGATAGTTACCTTTATCTGAAGCCCAATTTAGATTTTGGAAATTGATGCATAATTGGAACTCACCAAAATCATTTCGTGCGGGAACCAGATTCGAGACCCAAGTTGAGTGCCTCACTTTAAAAATAATGTATGCTTCCAGCAGCTTCTTCAACTCCTTCTGAATAATTGGTTCCAGCATGGGGTGTACTTTCCTCACTTATGTTGGAACAGCTTGACCCCGCCCTTTATAGGTATAACATGTTGGATGGTATCATACGTCTTCAACTCATCATACGTCCAGGAAAACACATCTTGATAATTCCTAAACAGGTTGATGAATTATCGTCTTTCATATGGCGAGCAACCAACACCTAAATTTATGCACTTAGGGCTAGCTTATGTCTCAAGGTTGATTTACTCATGTGACAATGTGGAACTTTGAGTCTTAGTATTTGGGAGGGCCCGAAAACAGTTTTGCAAATAAAATAATTTTTTGAGTGTAACAACACCTTTGGGCATGGGGTTTCCCTTGCATTCATCAACCTCTTCTTATAAGGTTTTGTTGTGCTCTTCTTCATCTATTGTCGTGTCTTTAAAAACATACGTGTTAGCCATGAAATTGAGTATATGTTGGTCATTATTGAAAAGATGGAGATTAGTTACATTATCGTGAATAGTAGGTTTATAAATAATCTCAATAGAAAAACCATCTCTTAAAGGTGTAAACCTAGTTACGCCATTAGCTAGAGTATAAATAGTGGCATTGTATATTCTAGGGACAGATTTAATAACAAAATCCTTAAAATAATAAATCAAGTGCCATACCTCTTGTTGATATTTTTTCAAATGCGGTGATAGACAATGAATAGTATTTGATACCTGTCTTGTGATAAATTCAGAATCACCAATCACTTTCAAACATTTAACTTTGAGATCAATAGCCTTTTTAAGTCCAAGGATGAGTGCCTCATACTCTGCAATTTTTTTAGTGCACTAAAATTTTAACCTACAATAAATTAAAAAAATGTTTTTTTGGGGATCCATCATAAAACATCCAACAACAACCCCATCCTGAGTCTTAGACCCATCATAATATAAATTCAAAATTTCATTACTACTTACATCTACATTAAAAGCATTTACAACTATGGTACAATATTCATTAGAATCAACTGGAGGGAAATGAAGGGGTTCCATCTACATTTCAAGTGGGATAGGTGATGGCATAGCTTCATATCACTCAATGCTCATCTTTAAAAAACAAATTCCCAACTCTTCCTAAGCAAAACTAATCGGTTCATTTGGAGATTCCAGGTTAGTGACCGTATGCTTCATATAGGTTCACTGTTGGCTTTGATATGGTTATTCTTACCTTTGTAGGGAAACCAAAGATGAGATCAATCAGTTGGAAAGTACCCCTACAACTTGCTCAACCGATCTCTACTAATAAACATCCCATATGATTATGGTATGTCAACAACCACTATGTCAATGCATTGATGCACTCGAGGATCATAATAATATATAATTATCATATTTTTCAATTACCCCACCACAAGGACTTGAGACCTATCCAACTAAATGATTTTTCCATCTATCTTTCTAGGTTGGATGTTCAGTTTCTTGCAAACGAATAAAGGCATGACATTGGTAGATGTGCCTAAATCGATAAGACAATTGTGCACGTTGTAGTTAAAAATCTCAAAAGTAAAAAAAAAAAACAAGGGATTTGAGCCTCTTGAATTTTCATTTGCAGCATTGGCATTGGATTCCAGATTAATCAAAGCCTTGGACTGGCCAGATGAGCTAGTCTTTAAGGATGAGGTAGACCTACTAGTAGAAGATGAGGTAGCAAAGGCTTTAACAGTCAATTCTTGTTGGCTAGCTATCTTAGGAAGTTCATAAAGAGAAATTTTGGCCCGCATCTTCATCATATCTTCTATGATGTTGTATTCCATATCTGATGACATGATTTCTTCTTTGGATGTCTTAGGAGTAGATGGGGACTGCATGAACTTAGCCAAGGTTTTAGGAGTTTGGGGTTTCCCTTTACTGTTTACTGAAGTATCTTTCGAAGTTTGGTTGGATGGACTCTTAGGAGCAGAGGTTGGGTTGGATTTCTTAGGGGTAAGATTATTCTTAAAAATGCCTTCTTCTTTTCCTCCAGTGTGGGATCTACTACTGACCCCTTACTCCTTCCTTTATATGTATTTAGATCCTTAGAAGGAGGGGTGTCTCTTACATGGTCTTCTTGAATAGATTGAACTTCACCTCCTCGAATAACCTCAAAAGCTAATAAAGCAGTAATAGTGTTATCATCGAGGGGAGTAGTTTCTTCTTGAGCATCCTTAGATTCCTCATCCTCATCACCAATCGTCTGATCCTCAAACACCTTAGTAACCACAATAATCATATTATGTACCCATTGCGGACATGTCTTTTCTGAATGAGTGGCTTGGTTAAAGTTGCATTAATTCTCCATACCA
The DNA here is from genome assembly GCA_000404065.3 of Pinus taeda. Taxonomy (NCBI): domain Eukaryota; kingdom Viridiplantae; phylum Streptophyta; class Pinopsida; order Pinales; family Pinaceae; genus Pinus; species Pinus taeda. Next base: position 243,645 of record APFE030029642.1, read on the forward strand.
AGTTCCTCTATGTTGAAATTCGCATTGGAGCTCAGAGCTTACTTTGTAGGCGGATTGATATTCCTTCTAAAGAAAGGCTTCGCATACTTACTACCTAATGAACTATCGCTAATTTTCCTTTTCATCTTAGAAACCTCATTGGTTAATTGCTTCATTGATTTGGCTAGAGCCTCAAAATCATAAAAATATGTTTCCTTATCACCAGACTTTCTAGTTGAGGCTTGGGTTTTCTTTCCAATTGACTTAGACTCTTACTGTGTCTCATGCTCAAGTGCTCCTATGGAAAGTAGATCCTTTTCTACAGCGAGAGATTCTGCAAAGTAGCCTTCGCTTCTCGCTTGAAAAACGCAGTGATATCACATGATAGAGCCTTGGTATAATAATCGACAATGATAGAATCATCAAGATCCACGTTAGTTGGGAACTTGTTCAAAATGGCAGTGAATCGCTAATTAAAATATTTGACCTTTTCTTTCTTATGGCACTTCAACGTGCTTGATTCAGTAAGGAGCATGGATGGGGTATTATCTTCCATGAACTTTTCAAGAAATGTATTTCAGAATTCATCCCAGTTTTGTATGGAAGCCATCGACAAGGAGTGATACCATGTAGCTTCTTTATTCTCCAAGGTGTAAGGGAAAATCATGCAAGCGACATCATAATGTTGTACCCTCATCATTTGCAAGGATAGGTAAAAATTGCTGATATAGTCTTCAGTAGTGGTTCCTTTCTTAGGATCAAATTTCAAAATATGTTTCTCAGGATGTCGAGGCACGTCATGAAGGGGACCTTGAACACCCAAAGGAGACTTGGCCATTTAAGCTAAAGTTTGTTGACAGTTATCTCTCGGTGGTGGAAATATTATGCAATTAGCATTGCCTTCTGTATCACTTTCAATTATAGACCTGGATCCATCACTAGTATGAGGAAGTTCTCTGTCATTACCCCTAGGGAACCTTAGATGTCTTAGGTCCCTAAAGTTCTTTATTTTTCCAAGGTTCCTCTAGTTCCTCGAGAATCTAAAGCTCTTTTCATCACAAGGGGAACCTACATTGTGAAAATTGACTCAATTTCTTATGTTCTATTCACCCCTCGATCTTTGAACCACCTCAGCATCCTCTTACAGCGGTTGGTTCTCACCTCCTACATTCTCCTGTCGTGGTTGGTTGTCACCTCATGTATTCTCTTTCCACAATTGGTTGTCACCTCCTGTAACTATGCTTCTCGGCCCCACTCTCTCAGATCCTAGGGGGCTCTCCAATCCTTCAATCGAAATTCTTTCAACAGCATCCACATAATCATCCAAAATCATATTTATTAAATGTGGTATTGAGTTTACAAATATGCCTTTATGGGTATGGTGAGGTTTAGAAGTGTGCGGGTTAGGAAGGGAGCTTGTAGAAAGAACACACTTAAGACCCTTAGCGAATTTTCGTGTAATGGGGCATAAATATCTCATCTACTCATATTTGAGTTCATAGAGAGGAGATTCCTCTTTTATGGGAGCATCCTCAAGTGGAGGAGTTTGAGATTCACCTAAGTGGAGGTCACCGAAAGGTGAAAAAAAAGTGGGATGAAGAGGTGTCTCAGGGGAAGAAAGACGAGGTAAGTTACTAGATTTTTGGGAGGTTTCAAGGCGAGGATGAGTGTTAGTGTCGGCCACCTTGTGGCCCTCATTCTAGTGCCAAAATATGTTGATGGGTTGGAATGTACCACCAACACTAAGGGGATCTCCCCAATGTATAATCCCAATCAGATTCTACATTGTTTGGTCTAGGAGTCCCATCTGGTATGTAGGACCAGTTGCCATATCGTTGCTTAAGGTTCGCCTCGAACAAAGGAGAGAGTATCAGTTAAGGGAGAACGAATGGAACTTCAACAAATGCAAGTAAATAACTTATGAATATCCAATAGAACAGATACCATGAATAGAAACAACGTAATTACACAGCATAAACCTCAAGAAAAGTATTGTTAGAAAGACTTTAAATGAGATTTACATATGCATAAGAGATAAATTACCAATCATGAATAACTTCGCGATTAATAACCATATAAACCATAAGTGAGCGCATAGTCTATAATGATATAATAATAGCATCAATAACTTTGTTTACCAACATAAGAATTAGGTACGCATAACATATACCATCCATGCGTTGCAAGAGAAATCCCATGACGCAAGAAGACACAAGAAGAGATAGTATGCCAAAGCTCATAGAAACTTCCAATTCATTATGCTGATAATATCCATGGCATCATCATACAAGATCTCCATCAAATCAAAAAGTGGAAATAGACAATTACTTCTTGCATTCACTATAATATCCTAAGTTCTGAAAACATATGCACCAAAATGAGTCCAGATTTAATAGTCCTTTACAGTGTGTCATGAGGGTATATTTATAGAAAAGAGGGTGACACTTGGTCTGCCCATGACTCTTGAACTACCTCATGACCTTTCATGTTCCTACTAGAATCTACTTTATTCTATCTTGCTATGCATAACAAAAATGGTCATATTCTAATAATTTAGTAACATCCACATGCAATTGTTCCACAAGGTATGTGCACTAGAGCTTGTACTCAGCATCCATTATGACCACCTTTTATTGATCTTGATCATATCTGTGAAGGCACTCATTGCTATCTGGTATTAGAGTTCTCTCCTTGACCTTGATCTGATTTGACAAAGTTACCAGCTTGGTATATATCCTCACTGGTTTTATCACATACTGAGTAATGGTCTCCTTCATCACCTGTAAGTTCTCCATAGTGGAGGCTTGTTTGAAAGGATCAACGAATGCTTGAATTTCATGTAGGACTTATTCTCGCTTCCTCATTTCCCTTACTCCCCCCATGGAAGGGACTCTATGTACTTCAATTACAGATTTCAACCCACTCATTAAATGCTATTATGAAGCTAGAACCCTATCCACATCCCTTGCTAGCTTATCCCATGATTGGACCTTGGTGAGAATCTGAACCATGTCACGTTTTGTGTGGTTATCAAATATTTTGTGGGGAGAGTTTTTGGAACCCGTGGATATTTTTTAGTCCACTCATGTATGTTGTTATTAGTCATGGTAGTTTGTTTTAACATGGATGCCTTATCCTTAATATTAGCTTGTATTGTTGGGAAAGGTGATACAGTCTGATGCATCTTTAACATTTCCTCATAGATTACAGCCATTGCTTCCTCCAGAGTCTCTACCTCTTCTTTGATGGATGCTTGTAACTCCTTTGTGCTTAAGTGAGCTAGGCATAGAGATTTATTCTCCTCCTCTAGACTCCTCCTATCTTAGACTTCTGCTTTGGAAGCTCTTTGCTCATAAGTGTAGAGCTTTCCTTGGAGCTCTGCAATATGCTTACACATCATTCCCACATTTAACTTGATTGCAGTCATGAAGAAATTTCTTAATAAGAGATCATCTCAATATTCACAGTGGTAACCAGGACGATCTCCTTTTCTGTGGTCATGGGAAGTGATTCTAAAAGGTTATTTACGTAATATTTCCTCCTTTCTTGCATAATATTACAATTGACATAGTCAAAAGGAAGTCTATCAAGGTCCAGTACCTATTCCTCTGCCTCATCCAGAATTCTCAATTATTTGAGTGCAAGTGTCCACCGGTAATGTGGGTGGATGGAGGAATATCTAATGGAGGAAGATCAACCTGCATATCGGACTCTTGTTTTTGTTGTTGTTGTTGGAGATCGAGCACAACTTTCTAGTTGATCTCTTCTTGTTTCTTCTTCAGCTTCTCTTCCTCCTACTTTATTTTATCTTCTTCAGCTTCTCTTCCTCCTGCTTTATTTTATCTTCTTCATTTTTCCTCTTTTATTCTTCTTTGATCATTTTCTTCTCTTTCTCTTCGTTTCCGTGTTTTCTTTTGAGCGTTTCTTCTTGAATTTTTTTCCTCTAATGCTCTTGTTTTTCTTGCCTTTTATTGATTCTTCTTCCTCTTGTGTCTGCTTCTACTCTACCTCCCGCATCCTTCATTCTTCTTCTTTTTCTTTAATTATTCTTCCATTTCCTACTTTCTCTTCCTTTCATATTCTTGTTGTTGCTACTAGAGATCCTCAGGTTGTTGGTCTCCTAATTTTTGTGATTGCTTCATCTCTTCTTCACTTTTCCTCCTCAATTATTGCTTCTTCCTAGGCAATTTTCCATTTATTTCTTCCAAGGATTAATCATCTTCATCTTCCTCTTGCTCATATAAAGGGCCTTCTAGTTCATAAACTTTATGATTTTTTTGTCTTCCCCCTATCTTTTGTTTCTCTTTCTTCCTTTTTAGCAAGGTCTTCCTAGCTTGCAGGCTTATGTTTTCTTGTGACTGCTTGGCCTGCTCATCCTCTTTTTCCTCTTTCTCACTTGGCCCTAGTTCCCTATCAGCATTGTACTAATTTTTTACTTTCTCTTCATGGAAATGTTTGTTGTGCATGTCTGACTAGTTGAAGCCATCTTTCTTGCAGTGTGCATCTACCATCCCCTTGGGGTCATACATATGGTGACTCAAGTTCACAAAGTAGAATCCCTTAAGCTTCTTAGCTTATGCTTTCACTTCCTTAAAACTCTCAATGGTATATGCCCCAATAGTCAACAAGAAGGAAGGCCAAGCTTTTTCTTACCTTTGTTCAGTGTTTTAGAGAACCTTGTAGTCGTCTGGTAACAAACTTCTTTCAACAACAACTTGTCTGTCACAAACCTGGGGAGAGCATGAGGAGGCTTGTATGAGCTGAAAACTCTGATGAAGGTGCCCTTCTAGATAGGAAACCAGTCTACCACTTTGGTGATTGTCTCTTTAGCCCTCTTGGACATACAAGGGGCCTCTTCTCCAAAGAGTAATTGGTACAAAGGAGCGATGAAAGATTCAAAGGTGGTCTCATGCAAACCCTTATAGCCCAAGTCCCAAAAGATCTTGTAATGAAGAGGCACGGTGTATGACGCATGTGGGGTCTAGTTGCAACTCCATCCATCAAAATGGAACCTTGCTCATAATACGTCTAAAAGGTATGATGCCATATAGAATTCTGATGGTTGGTCCTTCTCTGGATTCTCTGCTACCTATATGTTGGTCTTCAAAGATGAAGAAAGAATGCTCACCCAGTTAAAAATAGTGCTCCTAGTAGCAACAATGTACATAATAGGTACCCAAGTCCCGAGAAAGGTATCAATATTCGGCCTACCGTAGAAATGGTTCATCATCATAGTCATGAGTTGCTAGACTTTCCTTAGGCCCTTTGTTTTGTAAACTTGATAAGCCTTAACCCGTAACTTAGAAGGTTCTTTCCACCATGATTTCAGGATGTCCTTAATTGCCACCAGGAAATTTGACATCCACCTAGTATTGAAGGTCTCCTCCTTCTCTGATAACTTGTAATAGGCAGAAATATTTGCGGAAGAAACAACAGCAAATGGTTTGCATGTATGGCCTCTTATTACCCATTGCTCTCTATTGGTATTCTGCAATATCTAGTCAACGGTCTCTACGCATAAGAAGGCAAGCGAGTGTGATGCCACCTTATGAGGCCAGGACCTCTTAATGTTAATGTATACTCAAGTCTTCTTGATCCCAGGGAATTTTTTTCTTGGAGAACTCAAAATATACATCAAACCATGATATTTTGGTGGTCTTATTGATGTTGGATGCTATGTCTTGGTATGTTGGTGGCGGTGGCCCTTCTGGGACTTCCTGGACACTTCTCTTGTCATTCTTACAGGAGGAATTCACCATTAGAGGCCTCATCTCTCTAGATAAAGATGATATGCATATACAATCGAGATCGACATCACCTGGCATTTCAAACAAGCAACCCCAAGATGAGAGTGACAGCATAAATAAAATTAATCAAAAGAAGGACCGTAAAATGAGCTTCGAAACACCAGGAATAAGATGAGAAGTCTCGGACCTGGGCTCAATTTAGAAGGAGGTCGCTAGGTTGCAGAACATAGGAGGTCATAAAAGCTAAGGTGGAAAAACTGTCAACTTGGCGACTAGAGGTCGCTAAGTCGTAGATCTAGTAGGTCATGAGGTCGTGGGATTTGGTAGGCCATGAGGTCACAAGATCTGGTAGGTGGAGAGGCTGTAGGTTTTTTCCTATCGCGCTTTCTTGGGGCGCAACCTAGTTCTCTTGGCAGTTAGGTGGAAAATTTGAGCCTTGAAGTGGAAAATTTGGCCTCACGAGAACCTAGGAATCTTAAGTGGCTGAGGGAAGGGGAGATGGGCTTCAAGTTAGGCTTAGTTCCTAGGAAATGAGGTGTTAAATGGAAAGATAAAAAGTCTGGAGGGTTTTGGGGTGAAATGAATTTGAAAATAGCCCAAAGGGGTAGATAAATCCCTACTAGTAGGGAAGATGTAGAGTTGGAGGTCAGAGAAGGACAAATGGCAAGAGAAATGATTACAAGGGAAGAGGAAGATACACCTACCTGGAGATGAGTAGCGTTCTTTACCCAATTTCCTAGTCTCTTTGTCATTCGATCACTCTTGTCATTTGAACAAAAGAGTGATAGGGTGAGTAGTGTGTATAGAAATTGGTCGCACGTGCGGGGTTTGGAGAGATCGTTAGGTCGCAGTTCAGTCTAGATCACAAATTCGGTATTCATGTGTCCTACGAACTAGCGACCATGCGACCTCAAGACTGGAGTTCGCAGAGTCACAAGGCAAGAGTCGTAAGGGTGGAGGTCGGGTCCGAGACTATGGTATGACATAGTGACCTCAAGGCATGAGGTCGCGGAGTCACAAGATAAGAAGGGTGGCAAAGTTGGAGACCAGGTATGTAACTAAGGTGCACCCTGGTGACTTCGATCGATCATAATGTACTTTTGAAAAAGGGGGTCACAAGTCACTATTTTTCACCTTAATTAAAGTCCATTTTTTTTTTACTTGCGACTTAGAGGAAAGATAAACTTTGAAGCTTGAAACTTATACTTTTCTGAGGGGCTCAAGGGAAGTTGTCCTACTATTAGGATGCGGGAACCAATTTAAGATATAGATGGAGGATACAAGTTTAGTCAAGGGGCTCCAAAATTTTGAAAAGTTATAAATTTTGGGGGTTGTTGCAGCAACTACAACAAGATTATATTTCAGCACTCCCCCTTAATCTCAACTATTACATTCATCAACTTTAACAATGCTTAAGTGTTGTCTTTGAAACTCAAAAATAATTCTTCCCAATGGTTTTGTGAAGATATTTGCTAACTAATCTCTAGATCCACAAAATTGAAGAAATATTTAGGTTAATTGACAATCTCATGAATGAAGTGACATTGTGTCTCCATGTGCTTGTTTTTCTTGTGAAATATGTTTCTTTGGAAATCCAATTGCTAAAGTATTGTCACAAAAAATAGAAGTTGACTCCTTTTGCACATGTGCAAATATTTCAAAGTCTTATAGTTATATTACATGGCATGATTCTATTGTAGCCGCTAGACATTCTACTTCTACACAATATATTAACACAATGGGTTGTTTCTTAAAAGTGCATGAGATCAAAATAAAAGCATATCCTAACATGATTTTTGAGTCATCATTAATACCAACAAAATCATTATCTATGTATCTTGTAAGTGTATTTCCTTTAGAACTTGTGTATAACAATCCATAATCAAATGTGCCTACAATATACCTCAAAATTATTTTCTGAACTTTTCCATGAGAATCCTTGGTAGACTCCATACTACATTCATAACATTAAGTCTATGTGTATTAAGGTACATAAGACTTCCTACAATCCTCTTATACAATGTTGAATTGATAGTTGCTCCATGATCCTACTTGCTCTATTTTGTTCGTATTGCAATAGGTATCTCTGCTGGTTTGCATTCTTCTATCTTGAATCTCTTTAAAATATCTATAGAACATTTTTGTTGACATATGAAAATTTAAAATGTGCTTGAATTTAGAGATTGGTAGCATGGGGAAAAATGACAATCCCCTCTTTAATGTCAAGAGAAGTAGTAGGGTGGCAAGCTTCCCCTCTTTTCCATTGACTCACTTTTAGATGCCCCATTAAAAACAAAATATGGTTATTATTACTTTAATTTTGATATTGTAGAAATATATATTTAATTTACCCTTATCAACTAAATACAATTATTTTTATTATACCCTTTCAACTTGAAATCATTTGATAGGTATACAAAACATTAATATAGGTTTGGAGAAATGAAAGATGGTGACAAAATGAAACAAGACGGGCTATGGGGCAGCTAGTCCCTGCCCCAGCCCACAACGTATATCCTGCAGCAACAGTTTCAGTAGCAGAGGCAGGTTGGCGTTACAGATGACTTGAAGATTGAAACTTGCAGCTGTGGTGAAGTCTGCACAGAGATAGTATACGTAGCTGTGGTGAAGTCTGACTTGAAGATTGAAACTTGCACAGCCTCAATTCAACGGAGTATACGTAGCTGTGGTGAAGTCTGCACATAGAGAGTATACGTAGCTGTGGTGAAGTTTGCACAGAGATCTGTTGTGCTCTGGCTGTATTGCATTGGCAATTACCAGCAGCACATTTTGTATTGCATTGGCATTTAGCAGCAGCAAATTATGTGGCTGTGCTAGTTTCACGCTCTGTGAAAAATAGTCTTGAGCAGCCCCGTCAATAGTCTTGCAGCTGAACTTTATGTGGCTGTGCTAGTTTCACGCTCTGTGAAAAATAGTCTTGAGCAGCCCCGTCAAGATTGAAACTTGCACAGCCTCAATTCAACGAAGTATACGTAGCTGTGGTGAAGTCTGCACAGAGATCTGTTGTGCTCTGGCTCCTTTGGTTGTTTGAGAGCAGACGGGGAAGCAAATGCAAAATTGATGAAGACATCGGATGGGCTTTGTATGCAGCCTCAACACCGCAAAATATGCACAGAAGTGTTATAAAAAACATTCAAGATTTTAAGCCCATAAATGAATCAATTAATGGGTTATAGTTTGCCAGTCGGTCATGGTTTCCCGGGTGCGACAAGTAAATTGTTTTCCCTATGTCTTCAAGAAGTTATAACAAAAATTAATTAATTCTCTTGGCTAAAGTTAATGATGAATTTTTTTCATTGTTTTGCAGTGTTGATTTTTTTACAAATTTCATTGTTGTCAAATTTGAACATGATCATGGATCACGTGACTTAGGTTTCAACTCTGTGATGCATTAGTTGATTATAATTCAAATTCCGTCTATAAAATTCGTTTCACAAGGAACATACAATTTATTTTATTAGAAAACAAATCTGAGATAAGATCTGGCAATTTGACTTGCAAATAAAGGGAACGAAATTAATGAAAATGAACCTTGTGTTATTATTTTGCAAACACCCATTTCGGGTTTACATAGTCGACATCATCGTCACCGTCCGTTTCAGCGATATAAAAATTGAAATTTCCCGAGATGGGCGGTCGAACTTTCGGAGCATCAACACCAAAACTTCAAAGTATTTGAAATGTCTGACACGGGCGCTCGAACTTTCCATGCAGTGAAGCTGAAGCCAAATCGAAATCGCACAGAAATAGGGTTTGAATGGATGGAATTTGGAACTATCCGGCCATATTTAACCTACGACTCTTTACAAACAGTTGATCAAGTTTTCGTTGTCCAATGGTCATCGTTTTGAGTGGAAAATACCTTATATAATGATGTAAGAATAGAATTAAAAAATGAGTTGTTAACAACCGCAACTCCCTCCAGCTATGTACCAGCTAACCATACCACGTGCATCGCATGCAAGCCATGTGTACACATGTCCCCGACATTGTAGCTAAACTTGAAACTCATACAGGCGAGAAGATCGCGAACAAACTGAGATTTAACCAGAAGCTCAAGATCACCATATCGGTTTGCTTCGCGGTGTTCTTCTGTACGTTTCTGCTTCTGTTCCCGGTGGAAGATCTTGGAAGTTTATCCTTTTGTCTGTCTACTATTTCGTCAATGACTGCCATGGTACTACCTAATTCCTCTACTGAAATCCACGGTGCAGGTAGAAACTAGAATCTGGAAGTTTATCCTTTTGTCTGTCTACTGTTTCGTCAATGACTACCATGGAATTCATGCCACAGTTGCCTCCAATCGAGCTCTTGAAGAACAATCAAACACATTCCGCCAAATTCAATAATCGTAAACACGCCAATGACGCTCCCAGCTCTGCTGCAAAGGGAAAAACCAATAAGAAAAGCATGCAAGAATAACAAGGGCCAAAGAATTATTCTCGTCAAATCAGTAGTCTATGCAAGGACGGCATATTAAAGGAAGCACTGGAGATTTCTGTGGTTATGCAACAGGAGGCCATCAAAATGGGATCAGACACACTTGCTTCTCTGTTGCAGGCGTCTATCAAAACAAAATCCCTCACAGAGGGAAAGCAAATTCATGTTCGTATCGTCATCACTGGTCATTCTCAAAAGGTAAATCTGGGAACCAAAATCGTTAATCTGTATGCTGCCTGTGGTAATATGGGAGATGCGCGTCTAATGTTTAATAGATTGGGAAAACGGAATCTCACATTATGGAATGTTATGATTAGAGGGTATGCCGGGATTGGGTTATATGAGGAAGCCCTTGCACTGTATTATAAAATGCAGGAGACAGGTTTAGTGCAGGACAAGTTTATGTTTACCTTTGTGTTGAAGGCTTGTGCTGGGTTGTTGGCTCTACAAGAGGGAAAGAGGATTCGTGATCAGATTGTAAATAGTGGGCTTGAAACGGATGTATTTATAGGATCTGTCGTTATAGACATGTATGCTAAATGTCGGTGTATAGAGGATGCAAGCCAAATGTTTGACAAACTGTGTACAAGAGATGATTGCAGGGTATACCCATAGTGGACACTGGGAAAAAGCTTTGCAGTTCTATCACCAAATGCAGATGGCAGGCGTAAAACCCAATTCAGTTACAATGATGTCCATGCTTCCGGCCTGTGGGCAATTAGGGCATATTGAACAAGGGAAGGAAATCCATGATTGGATTGCCAGGAGTGGGTTTTATTTGGATGTTTCTGTGGGAACTGCACTTATAAATATGTATGCCAAGTGTGGGAGTATGGATATTGCACGCCAAGTGTTTGAGAAAATACCTTTAAAAAATGTTGTTGCGTGGACTGCAATGATCTCTGCGTATGTTGAGAATGTGTACTTTAAGGAGGCCGTTGAAATATGGTGCCATAGCGAGACGAGAAGACAGAGATACGTCTGGCGGGCGATAGCGATAGCGGCGATAAGGATCAGAGGTAGGATCGTTATCTGTATCTATAGATATCCGCAATGCCTGTGTCAGTCGGTCAGTGAGTTAGTTACAAATTAAACAATAGATAGTGAACAATCATACTCTAGGGAAATTTCTTGATTTTTGCATCTATATTGTTGTCTACCTCAATAGAATTGTCTATGCCCCTTGGTATGTTCATAGGCTCTGCCTAGTGTTTTCAAGTTGGTCAGAACGATCCCAGTTGTCCTGATGTAAAAACAACAGGAATGCATCATTATATCAGATTGCTCGTCAGTACCAGAATTTGATACAATTCTACAAATAGATTACAAACATGTAAAAATATTATCATAAATATGACCTTGAGTGAAGATTTCGTTTTCCTAGTATTCTAATATTTGCGTGTATAGAGCTGCACAGATTAAAAGAAAAAGCAATTTATAGTATTCTAATATTTGCGTGTATAGAGCTGCACAGATTAAAAGAAAAAGCAATTTATAGTATTTTAATATTTGTGTGTATAGAGCTGCACAGATTAAAAGAAAAATCAATTTATCTGTCATATAAGTCTTTGAAAGCAATTTATTCTTTGAAAATGTTTATTGCAGATGGTGTTTCCTGAAGGCAATGCTGTGTTTGACCTCTCCTCTATAGAAGAGGAACAGTACGATCCTGCAGGCCACAGAACTTTGCTGGAGTTTCCATGCCACAACTTTGCTGGAGTTTCCACGCCACAGAAGCAGGGGTTCTTTGCAGGCCACAGAACTTTGTTGTTGCTGCCTCATGCCTCATGATTCCAACTTGATCTTACAGACTCTCCACGTTTGGCTACGGATAACAAACAGAGATCATTTTAAGGCAAGCCGTTGTTCTCATGCAAATTACGGTTTTGACACGGCACTGCAGGGATTGTTTGACACGGCAGGGCCGCCATGGTTATCGTTTAACATAAGTACATAAGTTTTGTTAGTTTTCCTAACATTAAATGATAGGAGATTAATGCTAATGCACACATAGCATTAGTTCATGAAACTGAGTTCATGAAACTGTCAAATGACTTGATCACTTGTACTTGTCCTAACTTTTGAGCCCGTATACCTGCCCGTATGCCTCGTTTTGAGGCCAAATAAGATGAAAAATCCGTTCATTGGTTAAAAGAATAAGAAAATATAAAATATCGTGCTGGGTTCTTGTGTCATTTCAGCGAACTTTGTTTTAAGTTATATAACGTTGGTTGGTTATCGTGCACGTTGGTTGGTTATAGTGCCAAAGTAATGCTAGCTTTACAAATCGATTACTATAGTCCCTGCCAGCCCGGAAGGGCAGGGGCTAATAAAGAGTATTGAGTAATCACCAGTCACAGACAACGCATACAATTTAGACTAAAAGAAGCGTGTTGGATAATCTGGCACTTGAAATAACTTGGCAGATTAATGATACAGGGCTCAAAAACTATGGATTACTTCATGAGTAAGGGATCGTTTAAAGTGAAGATTGATTACTCAGGGAATCATTCAAAGTAGTTGGTGAATATGGAATAAACTTTAGTAGTTGCTCCAGGCTATTTTTCCTTGATTTTATATTTACATTCTACTCTGCTACAATTAAGTAATGGTTATTGTTGTTGTAACTGCAATGGATACCCTTTCTGGGAAAAGTTGCACTATTATGATTCCACTCGTTCAACAAGTCATCCTAGAAATAGACGTTGCTATTATGTTGGATGAAAATCGTTTTGCTTCTGCAAGATCACTTATATCATATGAATAAGGTTTTACTCTGTATGAACGACAAATGTGAAATGCAAACTTGCCTTCCCAGATACCCCACAAATAAATAATTGTTTGCAAGGGATGCTAACATGCATTTCGAAGGGATAGAGAGATTATCTATCTATCGCAACGGGTGCAACAGTATATTCAATGCCAAACTTCGCAATTCCACACTTTCCACACAAACTAGAGAAGGGAAGACAAGTTTCATGAGCTCTTTTACCAACCTCTTCACTTTAATAGCTTCTAAGAATTAACGCTGGTAAACAAATATTTTCATATTACAAATAGGAGTTATTTTTTCATATTCCTTCTTAACAAGAGCCATGTGGTGGCAATATCACTGCTTTTATTTTTATTTTTTGCATATTGTTACCACATAATTTTATTTATTATATAATATTATGTAATATGCATTGTCCATGGTTGATTTAGTGTCTCATTGTTCAAATCTAAGCCTAAGTAAGTTTGAGGGCTCAACAAGATTATGGTGTTAAGGGCGATGAACCCAATTTGTAATGTGAATCATTCTCCAATTTGTAATGGCTTCTCCAATTTGTAATGGCCTTATAACATTGAACCATTCTTCAAGCGGATATTGAGAAGTTCTTAATCATGCAAGGTTGTATGATATAGTTTATTAAGAGAATCTAGAATCTCACTATTCATTTATTTAATCAATACATTTTAAATTAGATTAATGAGTTGGATATCTCATTCTATAAAGTTGATTAACCAGAATTTGTTAAATATAAATATTGATGTGGGATATTCAAGAAAAGGGCCAATGGTAAAATAAATCTGAATGTACAGATCCAAACTATAGTCGTCAAACTTCATTGTTTTAAAAAGCCATTTATAAAAAAAAACTAGTTGGAAATGAAAATTTCGTAAAGTTGATTAACACAAATTTGTTAAACAATACATATAAATTGTAAGTCATATAAATAAAGGAAATTCTTAAATGCAACTATCTCACATGTACCAGTAAATTTTCTTCCTTATTAGAAAGTAAGATTTCAAATACGACATTGTTAAATATTTTGATTATGTTATTCATGATCTATAAACATAGGGAAATAAAAATAATGGACAACCCATCTGTAGCTCAAGATACAATCCAATATACAACATAATCTTGGTATGTGCATTTCAAGGTGCTTTGTAATAATGGGCAGCCTTTATGTAGATGCAATTCAAGGCACGACATAATCATGATATGCACAATTCAGAATATTGTGTAATCATGCCATGACAATAGGAAAAACATCCTAGGGACAAGTCTAGCATATGTTACATGTCCCAACACTCACAACGGATCAATTCCAGTGCCTAGGTCCTATTCAGTGAAGTCTTAAAATTGAATGAATCAAAAAAAATAAAAATATGCACCCTTACCATCATGAAAGAAAACGGTGCACTAGATCAATGCAAACATCAATGACTATTACAAAATTTATCTCTCCAACCATAACTTTTATGTGACTCAAGGTATACACAGGGATAATTCTTCCATGTTCGCTTTAATGAACTTTAACCATTCAAGTTACTCACAAAACAAAACAAAACCAGGGTTAATTTAGCATTTCATATTTTTTAGGACCGAGGACACACAACATTGGACTCTGGAGCCCCGAGAAATATTTTGTGCCACCACCGAACCAATATGACAATGCGTTCACTAAATGCAACTAACGAACATCAAGGAAATTGAATGTGAAATTCATAACGTTAATTCTTCTATGTTCGCTTTAATGAACTCCAACCATTCAAGTTACTCACAGAACAAAACAAAACCAGGTTTAATTTATTGTTTCATATTTTTCAGGACTGAGGACGCATAGCATTGAACTCTGGAGCTCTGAGAAATATTTTGTGTCGCCGCCAAACCAATACAACAATGTGTTCACTAAATGCAACTGGCAAACATCAAGAAAATTGAATGCCAAATTTACAACCAAGATTTCGCTGACGTATTCCTCGGCATTTGGAGCCCTGTTGCCAACGTCGGGGAATATGTCAGCCCATTTGTACAAGTACAAAGCACTTCAAACCATAGTTTACCATTTGAAAATAGTAAATTTCTCGAAATTTTTTTGAAGTACGAACAAAATAATGTTATGGTGTGATCGCTAGATATCACTACCGATAGCGGCAATGACATAATAAACACTTGCGATTTCAAGATGCACTCTTCAATTGCCTTTGAACTAGTATGTTCTTCATCTACATCATTTGTGCTCTCTATCTTCACTGCTCTTTGTCTTCATCTTAAGTATTATGCAATCCTTAGTCTTATTCATTATTTGTCCTTGAGTGTCTTCAATTTTCATTGTGTACCTTCAAAAACATAAACAATTTCTACCAATCATGTTGTTGGGTTTTCTTTGGATTACTTGTAACGACATTTTGGGTTTTCTTTCACTAACCTATAACCATTACACATATGGACTTTGCATTGACTTACTCTAAACTCATTACAATCTTCAAGACCTCAAGTGGTTTTTACGGTTTTGGCTTACCACAAACATCAGTGGTTTATGTGGTTTTAGCTTACTACAAAAATACATCACATCAAGTGGATTCTATGGTTTTTGGTTGAGACAAACATCCATGGTTTATGTGTGCTATATGGTTTCTACTTACAACAAACAATAAATCAGAACAAGTGATTTTTGTAGTTTCTGCTTTCCATAAACATTAATGGTGTTTTATTACCACAGATAGACATTACAAAGTGATTTTTAAAGTACCATAGATTTTTCAACACAACATATTTTGGGGTTATATATGCCTCATCATGCTTCATCATCACTAATTTAGGTACATACAATTACAAACTTTCATTCAAGCCAATCTAGCCCTTATACAAACATTGGATCAAAACCATTTCCTTTCCATAATCCAAAACACTAGGAACCATTACACATTTTAGGTATTAAATTTTCATGGATACATTGGTTTTCATCAATACACGAGTTCTATTATCTTTACCCTACTTCTCTTCTTTATTTTTCGTTCATGCATGTTCACAATATTTTTTTCTTCTTTATGCCTTCATCATTCATGTAATTATCTTTGCTACTACATCATTCTTTATATCACCATATTCTCTCATCCTACTTTGGTTGCAACATATTCTTTCTTCGCCTTACTTTAACTATCCTCTTATTTTGCAAGATACTTATCTTCTTTTCCATTATTCTTCATTTGGATGCTTCATTCATGAAGTCTTTTCATTTAATTTACACCAAAATTCACTTAAAATGGTATCTTCCTTTTGTATCTACAAAATATTGATCATTGATGTCCATATAAAAAGAAATATGGTACCATCTGCTGCATCCACTAGTTTTTTAGGAATACTTTTAACCGATATGGTTCATCAATATGTTAAATTATTTTTTAATCATGGTTTGTTTCCAACCTTCTTACATTTAGAGATTACTCCATCTCATAATCCCCCCTTAATTGAAAACTCAACCCCTCTGATTTTGGATCGAACTAGCATACAAGCACACATTTCACCCTCATACCTAGTACATAGACGGTTAATTTGACAACTTGATGCATCATTCACTATATATATATATATATATATATAGGGGCACACACCACATGATTACATGTGTAGCCTCACTTAACAAGGCTTATAGAACACTAGAGAAAAACAACTTTTGTGTGCCTAAACTTTTACAATAGCAAACTTTTGAGAGTCTTAGTTATGACAATTCAAACACCCTTCTTCATTTTTTCTTTTCAATTAAATACATAAATGATACTTTTTATTCGAATTCACATTACATGATTATTGTGTAGCCTCACTTAACAAGGCTTATAGAACACCAAAGAAAAACAACTTCCTTGTGCCTAAACTTTTACAATAGAAAAACTTTTGGGAGTGTCAGATATGACAAATCAAACACCCTTCTTCATTTTTCTTTTCAATGAAATACATAAATGATGCTTTTTATTTGAATTTAATTCAATGTATGAATTTGATTGGACTTTTCAACTTTAACTTTATCATCAATCTTTACTTCAACCTTTCTTAGAGAATAACTTAAAAAGGATTATATTTTCTCAAAAAACCATGAAAAGATTTTACATCAATATGAAAAGACACTACATCTCGTGAAATAATTCACTAACTTTACTTTTTATTTTACTTTAATTTAGTCTTTGAATTTAATTAGACTTTAACTTTATCATGCCTCCTTACTTCAACCTCTCTCAGAAAATAACTTAAATAAATAATATTTTCTCCAAAAATCATTAAAAAACTTCATATAAACCATGAAATGACTCCATATTTTACTAAAAAATTCTTACACATACTACCTTAATGCCGTAAATACATTGTTATAATAAAATGGCGAGATCATTAAAAACCTACCAAATTCCAAAAATAAATGGTAAACATGTTCTTTCTTTTTTTCTTCTCCCTCTTCCTTAATTCTCTCATCTTAATTTCTATGAAATTTTATTTTAAATAACTTAAATTTATATTTTAAATTAAAATTATCAATCTTCAAGAAATATCGAAACTCTTATGATACAAAGAGTTTGTTTTTTAACTTTTTCACTTCAATAAGATCTACATTTTTGGGATACTTATTCCCATTACACTTACAAATCTCGACTTAAAAAATATTATTTTATTTACAATAATTAAATCAAATAATAATTAAATTTTTTAAATATATTTTAATTATTGATTTTAAATAAAAATATTAATTATATTATTTTTTAACATACCTTTTACGAATTATAAATAGGTTAGTGGAATGTTCTCACAAGTATTATCTCATACTCATTATAGCTGTTATATATATATACGTATTTTTAAATTTTTAAGTTTCTTAAATAATACATTTTAAAAATATAAATTATTGTATCATCTATAATTTAATATACATCTATTTATTAAAAAATCAAACATAGCTTTTCAGAGAATTAATTTTTCCAATCATAATGTCAAGCACGCACTTATATAAATAAGTATTAAACATTAAATGTATCTTAACAAATAACTCAATTAATAAATAAATTAAATATATACTATTTAGTTACAATGCGGACATCCATGTTGTAACAATTACCCTAGTCAACCAATTGCATATAAATCATTAGAGATTGTAATTATAATTCAGTTATTGAAAATACCTAAAGGACAATAACAAATTAGGTAAATATCTACTTGAATGGTTTATGAGGCACAATATTTGCTAAGGTTTTGCAAATGGGATAGTAAGCTAAGTGGGCTTGATTGTGGGAAAAACTCCATAGTTAAGCGCGCTTTAGCCAGAGGTGTTTTGGGATGGGTGAACTCCCAAGAAGTCTTGGTTACCAGGTGCAAGCCCCATAAGTGATGATTGACGCAATGTGACTCATTTCACTAGTTTCAATCACATTTCTTGACCTGTGTGAGCATCGCCCAATGCAATGTAAGTGGACTATTCAAAAATCATGAGAAATTAGTCAATTACGACTACCTCTCATGGAAATGGTCATAGATGAATGACTTTCTTAACGCAGTTGAATCCCAAACAATGATATCTAATATAACGCACTGTGAAATATGCAATGAGTGCTAAGTGGACTATTAAAAATCCATGAAAAATTAGTCAGTTACAACTACCTCTCATGGAAATGGTCATAGATGAATGAATTTCTTAACGCAATTGAATCCCAAAAAATAATATCTAATATAACGCACTGCAAAATACCCTCAATACTTAAATAACAAATTACTTTGATCAACAAATAAATTAATTAATTTAACATTTACTTTGGATATATTGAAAAAAGATGTTGAATGTGTCACTCAAATATTACCTCTCATGGAAATGGTCATAGATGAATGACTTTCTTAACGCAATTGAATCCCAAAAAATAATATCTAATATAACGCACTGCAAAATACCCTCAATACTTAAATAACAAATTACTTTGATCAACAAATAAATTAATTAATTTAACATTTACTTTGGATATATTGAAAAAAGATGTTGAATGTGTCACTCAAATATTACCTCTCATGGAAATGGTCATAGATGAATGACTTTCTTAACGCAATTGAATCCCAAAAAATAATATCTAATATAACGCACTGCAAAATACCCTCAATACTTAAATAACAAATTACTTTGATCAACAAATAAATTAATTAATTTAATCTTTACTTTGGATATATTGAAAAAAAAATGTTGAATGTGTCACTCAAATATTATAATAAGAATGGTGAATACATTTTAAATTTTAGTAATTTATAAATGTTGGATTTAAAAAAGTTCGGAGACAAAATAATGTAAATAAATTTTATTTTATTAGTTATATTTTTTTTTAAATATTTATTATATTATATATTATTCAAAAGTTTAGTGAGAGGAGTGAATTAGTGTGAATAATTTTTTTTATTTTACAAATATTTATAATGAATAACCATATAGCAATGAATCATAAGTAGTATATTATTAAATATAACAATATATCATCAAGCTACCATTATATCATTAATATATCAAGAACTCATCATAAAGAGACACAAATTTTTTAACATGGAAATTCATATGGGAGAAAAACACATCTTTTTCTTCTTTATCTTCAATTATCTACATTGATTTGCATATTATGACCTACTGAAGGAAACTACCCCCAAGATATGCAAGTTGCCACTTGTGGTAGACTACAACTTGATTGAGGCGCCAATCTCGAAATATGCAAGAAACTACTCATTATAGGCTACAACTTGATTGAGGCAACAACCTCAATAATGAGTGGGCTCCAACCTGCTCTAGGCTCCAACCTCAATAATGAGTGGGCTCTAACCTGCTCTAGACTCCAACCTAATTGAGGCTTCAACCTTAGTGGAGGCACCCACCTTCTTCTTCAAGTTCTTGTGGAGCTTTGTTTCATATCATTTTCACACTAGATCCATGTCATCATATATCACTGAATCATAAATCACAATATACAATATGCAACCACTGCCACTACAATCACTGTCATAATTTGCAATCATTATCACAACCTGTAAACACCATCACTACAATCATTATCACAACTTGTAACCATTGTCACTACAATAATTTTTCATATCAATCACTATTACAGGTTTTCATACTGCCACCCATGTTTTTCTCCAACCAGTTCTTTGATCTAGTTGCTCAAACCCCTTCTTAGAACATATTTACACCACATATCCAAAACAACTACAACTTGCTCATATACCCTCAAAACAAACACAAGCTATTATGACCATCAAATAAGTGTCAAAAAGACATCATACACCTCTAGTAACATTCATCTTTGATCCCTAATCACCTAGCTTCTTTCAAAATCCAATTTGGACGAATATTGGCCCTAGAAACTCATAAAAACTATATATTAAAATAAGGTTTCTACAAAAGGCCCCTTTCCAGGTGCACTTCTAGAAAATGACAATAATCTAGCATCTGTGCGACAAAAGTCTCATTGTAATCATATTAACCATTCAAAAAAATAAAGCATGTCGATTTTAAAAAATTAACTCTGACCTAACAACCTTCGGGGCTTGAACCTGGGTCTTTGCGATCACAACAAAATCTCCATGCTAATCGATTTTCACGATGGTCCTTTCCAAACCATGTCCTCAGATTATATTGTAGTTACGCTTACAGTCCAAGATTGGGGTGGCACATGGCAACTTGTCAATACGATTCAACTCTCGCAAATGAACTTGTTACCCGTTAACAAGGCCTATCCTTCGTGGCCTACCTCCGAGCAAGACTTATGTATACGTGTGTAAACCATATGGAATGCCCCTATCCACGAGCACTACCTCTGTGTATACATGGACTACCTCTACGTACAAAACATGTGGATATCCCCTTGTCCACGTGGGCTATCTCTATGTATACATGGAATATCTCTACATACAAAACATAGGGATATGCCCTTATCCATGTGGGCTACCTTTGTGTGTATGTGGACTGCCTCTACGTACAAATCATATGGATATGTCCCCATCCACATGGGATACCTATGTGTATATGTGGAAAATTTCTATGTACAAAACATATGAGCTACACCCCTGTCCACATGGGCCACCTCTACATACAATACATATGAGAAACTATAACAAAAAGACTTCGCTCACCCAATTTGAAACCAAGATCAAACAAATGCCAACAAATTGTAACAACCATAGAGTGTGATGTATGAGTTGAGTTTTGATCGATCATTTCATTGCACACACACACACACACACATATATATACATTTTGTGTGGTCTCAAGGCTAAATTAACTAACCGTGGGTTAACATCGATGCCCTAAAGTCTAGGCCCTTCTTACCATATGATCGTTGCATATAAACATGCCTCCAAGCCTTAAACTGTGTGTCAAGGTCCACATGACTGCTCCGTATGATTGGGTCCTTAGGTGTCCTTGGTCATCCGTGTGGTGACATCAACATGAATTCATTACACCATGTGGCAGTGCATGAGGGGTGTCATTTGTCACCCACATTTGGGTTTTTCACCAATTAGATCTTTGCCAAAAAATTCTTGCCACATGGCGACCTTTGGTGATGTCACATCACTCATGATGACATCGTCAATTCATGTGTTGTGTTGACTATACTAACAATGTCATGCCACATGTCAATGTGTGGCTAGTCCACATTGGTGGTATTAGTTTCGTAGGCATCTATGTGTCACCATTCTATTGGATAGAAGAGCTATGTTAAAGGTTTTGCAACTCCTATTATCTTCCATCATTCATTTTCTCATTCGATGCTCGGAGTGATCTGATTAGTGGAAATGTGCATACCTTTTAATTGGTTAAACAATGTGCAAGTTTGGTAAAAATCTATCATTGATTTGATCAATGGATTGTGGATGCCCTCGAAAGGTGCACACTATTTAACACATCAAAAATTTGGGTTTTGTCTTATAATTTGAGTCCATAATTAATACTAAATTTTCAAACAACCATAACTTTTCATCTATGAGGAGATTTTCATAGCAGGATATACCATTGGAAAGGTATATACCTTAACACTTATTCACCCTTCCCTCTTTCAATATTAACATTGTTTCCAACAATATAACCAAGGTGCCACATGGTATGTCAAGGTTGGTTCACATGGTGATGTATGCACAATGACTCCCTTCTCTAACTTTGTTTATGAGATCACTCTTACCAATAAGTTGTTTATGAAGTGATGAACTTCTATAAAATAAGTGAAAAACAATTTTACAATGAAATTACCTATAAATTAGAGTTTCATGTTAAAAATAACTTCTAAAAATAACATTAAAATTACTTTCTAGTGATTCACTTTTATAATTTAAGCAATTATATTTTACAATAATTTTAAGTGATCCCTTTAAGTTACATGATATTTGTCATAAAATAACTCGATGAAAAGAAAAAATCAAAACCACTTATTTGCTTAATTAAACTTTCAACTAAGTGAATTAAAATATATAGAAAATGTTATGGAGGAAGGGGTTTTTTTATTTTTAAACTATTTGTACTAAAGTATGTGCTAAATGATAAAACACTTGTTTTTCCTTATGTTTTAAGACATCCGCACAAAAAATAAACAATATTTCAAACAAAAAAAATTGAAAACTTTTCAGCATTGGCATTAAATCTTAATTAACGTGACCATAAAATAAGAGTTTCATATGTGTCTGATTTGCTAAGATTGCATAAAGTGCAAAGGAAAAAAGAAAATATTTTTTACTCTATTTCTAGTTTACCAAGATCACACAAAAATCATACACAGATTGAAAATAGTACCAAATTGAGAATAAAATTAGATAAACCAAAATATTGACACAATTAAAAGAAAAAATTAAAATGTGTACTAAAATTTTAAAATTTGAAATCTGGTTTAATTAAAAAAAAAAAAAAATTGCATCTTGAGTAAACAAAAAGACTTTCCAATGAAATGAAAATTGTTTCCAACTAAAAGTAGTGCTCTAAACATAATGGAACAACTAGCCCAACCCAAAAATGCACAAAAAGGTAGAACCCATAAATCTATTAATGCATACAATGACATAAGTTCAAGATCTCACTCAATAATAGGACCATGTCTTCATATACATTTGGATATCATGTTTGATGAAAAATGGTATTTTCACATAGAATTAACACCTTAAGCATTCACAAGACCAAATCAAATATTAGTACACCAGTGTATTGCATGTTTAAAAATGTTAAAGAGGGGAATAATGCATGGCCCCAACCAATGTGACCATCTAAAACAATATATTCATGCAAAAGAAAAATAGCATACGAAAGAGCTTTTCACAATTGATTTTTAACAAATGACTTTGTTTTCTTTAAATAGAGATCATGGACCAATTAGGTGTTAAATCGTGGATCAACATAGTAATTACTATCAAAGGTAATATGAACCATTGAATAACTCTATCTAAAACATGTTGTCACCGTCATATTATATAATTACAAATGCATGTTAAAGAAACATACTTTACATAGACACACATTAGGCCAAGTTTATAGTAATTAACTCTCAAGTGTCTAAATATCTTGACATAAATTTCACATAAACTTTTTCATTGAGGTGATTTGAATAGTTGGAAAGATTTCCATGTGTATAACAACATTGAGATGCTAGAAACATTGTTTGATGCCTTAAACAAGCTTTAAAACTTTCCTCACCCCAAATTACCAAATTGAGAACTGTCCCTAAAATGGACCTTACAAACCATTTCTTCCCATTTTTCCACCCAAAAAGTACCAATATAGATGACAATTATATAATGATCCATTATGTTAGAATATTTAAAAACTTAAGAGTTAGTTAAGATCAACTTAGTATAATGTGTCTTTAGGTAAAAGTGCGTTTCTTAAGATGCATTTGTAATTATGTAATTTGATGGTCACAATATGTTCTAGATATAAAGTAATCGGATGGCCCATATTCTCAAGTGATATTAAAGGTATATTGTTTCATTGCTTTACGCTCAATTGGTCCATGATCTATATTTAAAGAGCATGGAGGGTCATTTGCTAAAGATCAATTATGAGAAGCATTAATATGTTGCCTCAAGTGGTTGTGTTGGCTAGGGACATGGACTAATTCCCTCTTTATGGGTGAAGATGACTCTGGTATGGGTGAAAATCCTAGGTTTTTCAATTGAATTATGGTTAATAAATCCATTTTTTTTGCATTCACAATGCCATATGAGAGTTTATAGAAGCATAAATGAGCTTTGTTGTTTCAAGATATGAGATGTATAGATTCCTTGTGGATATGGATGTGAGAGAGGTTTGGAAGTGTAAATGATGACACAACATGGTAACGTAAGTCATATACAACAAGATAATGTTGAGATTCCATTTAAATGTGTTGAATTCGATAGGTATGTTCACCTAATTACTTGCTATGAAATACAACTTGGGAGGAAAATGATGAGTTTGAAAGGATAATGAAAAGGAGGTGAATCATTTGAATAAAAAAACATAGGTGAAGGAGTTAAATCAAACATGTTTCTAAGGTTCTAAAGACTCATGAAGGTATAGGGTTGGACTCGAGAGAGGATGATGTGGTCATTATTCCATTGATCCAATCAATAGCTGAAATCTCCAAGCCAATTATGAATCAGAATGGAAGTGATGGCTATGAATCGCATGAGTCATCTACAAAGTTATCTAATAAGTCCTTAAATGGCCTTGTACCATTGAGTTTTCTTACAATTTCTATTGATGATTTTTCTAGTGACATTGGGAATGACCCTAGGTGGGGGATTTAGAGTTTAGGGCTTTAATGTCAATGTGGGTTAGGGGCAATGGAAGATTTCAAAATTTCTTTAGGTTTGTGGTCAAAAAAATTGAATAGGATTGAGGTAGAGAAAATACACTCATTTTGTATGAGTCTAAATTCCCCTAATGGAATTGAACTCAATTAAAAGATGTTAAGTCAATGGAAGTTCAAAGTATTTGCTTCAACCTTGGAAAGAGGTCATTTTGTAGTTCATTATGAGTGATTGAAGGTGGTTTTGGAACTTACTCATAGTAGAGAAGTTTATCCGAGTATGAGATTTAATTTTCCTTAGATAATGTTGAGGTATGGGGTCCTACTACTCATGCAAATCCATTAATTGATTACTTTTTAGGAAGTTGGAGGACCTAGGCCTTTATGACATTGAACCTATCATGTTGAGCCTTACTTGGAGGAACAAGAAAGTTGGAGAGGAAAATAGCAAAAATATTGGTCATATTTTTTTATGAGAATAATGTCATAATTGACCAAGAAAGAATTAGGCAATGGGTGGCGTCTAGTAGAGATTCTAACCACTTTCCAATATTTTTGGAGATGCTAAATTGAGAAAAAATATCCTCTGAGTCTATTCAAATTTAACCCCAATTGGTGAGCAAAAATATGACTTTATCAGTGCTATCAAGGAACATTCAATTCCATATGATGGATCTCTAAATGAAACATTTGCAATACAATTTGCTGCAAATTTAACAGGGGTAAAACTCTTACAAACAAAATTTGGTTGGGTTTCCAAATTAAAACTCCAATTAAAGAGGTTTTTTAGTGGGAGTAAAGGAAAAGGAAGATTGTGGAAAACAAAGAATGAGCTCATTTTGTGAATACTAAAGGTGGTTGGGATACTCTAAAGATTAGATATAACATAATGTGTGAAAGAGAGAGTTGGTAAGATTATGTATGATGTTGGACTTTGATTTTGAAATCTAAATGTCCTTTTAAAGCCTAAATTCTTATGTGGTTGGTTCTCAAAAACAAAGCTTTAACATGGGGTAATTTGTAGAAAGGATCATGGTGAGGCCCTAGTATATGTGCTCTTTGTAAAGGTTATGTAGAATATATTTTTATTTGTTTGTTCAATGTGTGGATACAACTTAGTTATAGTAGGAGGTAAAAGTTATCATAGGGTTAAAAAATACTTGGACAAACATCACAATGAAAGATTGTTTGAGGGATGAGCTCTACCTCTAAACATAGCATGGGGAATTTGGATATCGAAAAATCAAAGTATACTTGAAGAAAGATAATTAACCCTTGTACAATGTCCTACATAGAGCATCACCATTATGAAGAGTTTTAAGCATTCCATGGAAGAGAAACCTACATGGTAAAGTAAGTTTGTTGATATATTTTGATGGACCATCTTGAGGGGACTATCAATCCTATGGAGCTAGGGGAATCATCTACATTAAGGAAATACATTCCATTAAATTTAAAGTTGATTTAGATAAAGGGTAAAATAACTTTGTTAAGCTTATAGGTTTGAAGCTCCCTGTTATTATTGTAGCTAAAAATGAGCCACAAAAATACAAGTCTTTGGAAACTCACAAATGGAAATCAAATGGATGAAGGGAACAAGTATTTCAAAGAATTTCATCCTAAATCCTATCTTCAAAGAAATTCAGAATATCCCTACTAAAATGTCATATCAACATTTATATACAGAGAGAGAAACATGATTGCAAATGGATTATCAAAAGATGGATTAATTCCAAAGATAGGTCAATGGCACATTTGCATGTCGATGAAAGGAAAGATTAATATCGTCATCCTTTTTTCTATTTATTTATTTTTCACAAAAAGACTTTATAATGGAATTAGTGACTATTATGCTATGTTTAAAATAAAGATGTGATAGGACTATTTAAAATATTTTTTAAGATTTTTATTTTTATTTTAATTTGGGATATGTAACTAAAGATTATTGGAATATGCAAACCAAAATGAAAGATAAGTGTGAATTGAATTGCAATATATTCACAGGATGTACATATTAATACATAGTTTTCTTGTTATGATATTCCAACATATAGGGAATATTAAGTACAACTTGGTCTAGTATATAGTTAGGTAAGGTGTGTTTCTATAGTATGTTATTTTTGTAACTTACAATTCAATGGTCATGATATCTTCTAGACATAAAGTGATCCGACGATCATTCTCTCCTCAGTATCACTGACACTTGATATGTGACTTAACACCCAATTGGTCCATGATCTCTATTTAGAGAGCATGGAGGGTCATTTGTTAGGTGACCGTTCATAAGAGAAGCTTATGTAAATTTTCTTTCTTTTACATTAATAAATTGTCTTAAGTGGTCACGTTGGCTCAGGTTGTGGATTGTTTCCCTCTTTGAGGGAATTAACCATGTCAAGAATATTGGTGTACTGATCTGTGATCTGTTTGAGAGCGGTGTCCTTTGGTGTTCTATCTCAGGAACTTACCCTGTAAATTCCTACATGGTATTAGAGCTATTCGAGGGCTGCATCCATTGGTGATCCAAATCCGACGTCGACACAACTGCATCCGAGTGTCTATTCCTATATCTATTGTTTCTAACCGCTTTTGGGCCGAGATTAATTCTCTATTGTGTTAAGAGCATATGTTTTGATGAGGAACCCTTTTCGTTTAACGCGAAAAGGTTTCCGGTAGCCCTAGCTACGTCATTTTTAAGATTTTGAGGTATATAGTTTTTATTTACAGTTATAGCTATTTATCTCTCTGTTTATTTCAATGTATAATCATCTATCATTTTTTATATTACCAGATCTATACTTTTCATTTCTGTGTATGCTCTTTGCCCCACGACTCTATGCGATCTGGGCAAACCAGAAATAGAAAGAAAAGATTTTTCTCATGACTATTCTCTTTTCTACTGCACCTTAGTGTGATCTTGGAAAATCAGAAACATTGAGAAAAATATTTAGTTTCTGGGCACATCTAACTTTAAATTGTAAGGCTTGGACATTTTTGTTTGTTCATTTGGTTTGTGTTTTTTTTTTTTTTTTTGCAGGCAAAAAAGGGTTTTTCAAGTAAGCACGCACCCCAAAGCTTTAGTGGGCAAAAAAAAAAAAAAAACCCTTTCTCCTTCCCAAAAATTATTAACTTTTTAAACTAGCTCACTTGGTCTAAAATTACTTGATGAAATAAAAGTTTTGGGTTCAAATCTTTCTTTTTGTTGAGTTACTTTTTCAAAAAGCACTTGTAACTTATGTTTTAAAGTTACTTTATGTAAAAGTGTTCTCACCCATTATAAAAAGTGAGTCACTTATAATTCTAAAGTCTCTTTATCTTTCATTTTACAATTTAGTGGATAGTTCATAAAATATCATTGTAAAAGTGACTTTCACTTATTTATAAAAGTGGGTCACATAAACTAATATTTTTTTAAGTAAGCTAATTAGATTAAGTTTGGAAAGGGGGGGAATTTTTTTTAAACATTATCATTCACTTCCCAACATTCACGTGGTTCATCGGTATCTTCAACAACTTTTCTTCAAAAAGCCATGACTTCTTCATCTGGAAGCCGATTTCAGAGCCGTTTTTTTAATCGGCCTAATTTTCCGAGATCTTTCCATTGAAATACTTAGTTTCGGCATCTACATCTTCAGTTTCTTTTAAAATGGAAAGTCCATGCCTAGTTATTCTTGACAACACCAACTACTTCCAATGACTATCCTACATTGTGGATTTACTCAGAAGTAAAGGTCTCTATAGAATAGTCTCAGGCCAAGAGTCTAAACCTAAAGATGAAGATAAGCAAGCCAAATGGGAAAATAAGCAAGATTAAGCACGTGAGTTGATAGGGATGTCTATTTCTCAAGACCTTAGATTCCATATCGCAAAAATTAATACCTTCGATGAAGCAATGAAACAGCGCAATAAAGTTTTTGGAATTAAAAATGAAATTAGAGTCCATAAACTCAAAAATGAGTTGCTTACGTTGGACCCCAATAATTTTTTTTCCATTGAAGATTTTTTGTCCAAGTTCAAAACTCTTAGACTTCTCTTGGAAGGTGTTAAGGTTAAGAAAGAAGATGGTAGTCTTATCTATTCCATTCTTACTAAATTAGGACCAACCTACTCGATGTTTATTTCCACCTTCCATTCCACTAGAGAAGCCTTTATTTCTCAAGGAAAAGCCTACAAGTCTCCCTCTTTTGATATCTTTTGTGATTCTTTAATAAGAGAACAAAAAAAACTCTTACATCTTGGTCTTCTTAATACTGGAAACTCTTCTAAGAAAGTCTTAGCAACCAAGCAGTAACCAAATTCAAAGAATCCTAAGAAGCAACATCCTAAACAGAATGGTCCTAAACCAAACAAGGGTCCTAAACCATATCAGTGTCAAAATGAAAAATCAACTCAACAAAATGATAAGGCAACTAAAAACAAAGGGAAAAAGATTGATAAACATTGCAACTTTTGTAATCGTGATGACCACTTAAAATCCAAATGCTTTAAGAAGATGGAAGCCTTGGAAGCAGCCATGAAGAAGCATAACATCAATTTGGAACACTCTTCAACTTCAACTTCAACTTCATCTTCAGGAATAGCACTTTATGCATGTGGTTTCCAAGCATCACGATCTAGTTATGCACTAAATGTATCTTCTTCTACACATTCTCATGAGTGGCTCATTGATTCTGGAGCTTCTTATCACATGGCCAAAAACAAAGCCATGTTTTCTTCTTTAAATGATTGTAACACCAAACATATATATGTTGGTGATGATAGATCTCTTAGTGTTGTAGGGACTAAAACTATTCATCTAGACAATGGTCAATTTAATGATGTATTATGTGTTCCTACCTTATCCTGCAACCTTCGATCTGTATATCAGATAACTCATTCAGGTGAAGGTAAAACCGTTGAATTTTCACCTCATGGTGTTTTAATCAATGACCTAAGATATCCTAGACAAATTTTAACTACTAACATTGTTGATGATTCTACAAGGTTGTATAAGTTTAACAAATTTGAGTATCAAATATTCCCTCAATATTTGTTGCTCATAATGATGAAGTGAGTAAACTATGGCATGAGCAATTTGGTCACTTAAACTATTGCTCCCTTCAAAATCTATGTAAAGAAAATATGGTAACAGATCTTCGTATGGTATCTTGCAGAGATGGTGTTTGTTCTGGATGTGTACTTGGAAAACATCATCGGGATAGTTTTGAAAAACATGCCTCTTGGCCCTTTACAGCTTGTGCATAGTGATTTGTCAAGCCCACTTCCAGTGGTTTCATTCTCTGGCTACAAAAATTTCTTAACTTTCATTAATTATTTCTCCAAACAAACTTGGGTATACTTCTTAAAACTCAAGAGTGAAGTATGTGACATGTTCTTGGTCTTTAAGGCCTTTGTTGAGAAACAATCTGGACATCAAATTCTTAAGCTAAGATCTGATAATAGTGAAGAATATGTTAACAACAAATTCATCAACTTTTGCACTGAGCATGGAATTCAATTTCATCATATTGTTGCATATACTCCACAGCAAAATGGTGTAGCTGAAAGGAAGAATCGCACCTTAAAGGAAATGGCTAATTATATGCTTCAATCTAAAGAACTGTCTTAATTTTTGGGCAGAAGCAATTAATTGTGCAAATTACACAGTGAATCGCACTCCCACTAAAGTTTTAAACAATATCACTTCAGAAGAAGCATGGAGCTCAACTAAACCAGATGTAAGTCACTTTCGTGTTTTTGGAAGTGAAGCATGGGCCCATATTCCAGATGAGAAACATAAAGCCTTAAAACCTAAGAGTGAAAAATGTATTTTTGTTGGATATTCTGAAGATGTCAAAGGATATAGAATTCTTCAACCTAAATCCAAAAATATTATCATTAGAAGAGATGTAAAGTTTGTTGTAAATATATCGACCTACAAGCCTAGTTCGGTGGATGTTCCACCTCTCTCTATCCCTTCTACTTCTGAAAATATTCCTTCTTCAGATGATGACAGGAAGGATGACAATCCCCCACCTTCTCGAGATCCTCCTTCAGCTCCTCAGCTTCCAAAATGGGTTTGCGCTACTCGGGATGCAGCAGGTGCTCTTGTAGGTGATCATATTGAGCAGCGTTGTACACGCTCTCAGTTCGATAGAGTCTCCTCTTTACTATCTCAAGCTTCAGCAAATTATGATCCTGACACCTTTGCAGAAGCTTTAGGCCATCCAGATTGGGACGCAACTATGAATGAAGAATATCGTTCATTATTTGCAAATGATACATGGGACCTTGTTCCTCTTCCGAAGGGACAAAAACTTGTTAGATGCAAATGGGTTTACAGAACCAAGTTTGGACTAGATGGAAAATTTGATAAACATAAAGCTTGTCTTGTTGTTAAGGGTTTTTCACAAGTTGAAGGCATTGACTACATTGAAACCTTCTCTCTTGTTGCCAAAATGAACTCTATCCGCCTTGTTCTTTTCCTTGTTGCCTCTTTCAAATGAGAAGTCCATCAATCGGATGTTAAATCCACCTTCTTACATGGGGACTTGCATGAAGAAATCTATATGGAACAACCTCCTAATTTTATACAAACAAACTCCAACCTTGTATGTCGTCTTAAGGAATCCCTTTATGGTCTCAAGCAAGCCCCTTGGGCTTGGTATACCAAAATGGAGAGCTTTCTTTTAGATACTAGCTTTTCTAGGTGTCATTTTGACAATATTGTCTACACCAAGAAAGTGGGTAAGTCTCTTAACATTCTTGTCCTTTATGTTGATGATCTTATCCTTACCTGTAGTAAAACCAACCTTATAAAACATGTGAAGTTTAGCCTTAAAAATCATTTTGAAATGACAAACTTAGGACACTTGCATTATTTTCTTGGTCTCCAATTCTTGCAATCCAAAGAAGGTATTTCGCTTTCCCAGTCCAAGTATGCCTATGATCTTCTACGCCACTTTCACATGGAAGACTATAAGCCAGCCCCTTCTCCCTTTCAGTCTGGAGCAGAACTTTCAGTCACTTGCACTTCCCCTGATTTGATGCAACCTTATACAGTCAACTTGTTGGAAAACTTTTGTATCTGACCCATACACGTCCTAACCTTTCCTTTGTTATTGGCCTTGTTGCTCGGTTTATGAAAAACCCACATGAAAGTCATTAGAAAGCAGCTAAAAGAATACTTAGTTATGTTCGAGGTACAGTTCAGTTTGGGATTCATTACAGTGCAAAAGCATCTCCTCTATTGGTTGGTTTCATTGATTCTGATTGCGCTGGTGACCTTGATGATCAGAAGTCTACTGCAGGTTATGGCTTCACTCTTGGTTTTGGACCTATTACATGAGCTTGCAAGAAACAAAGTGTCATTTCTCTTTCTTCTATAGAAGTAGAGTATCGTGGAGTCATTGAAGCTAGTAAGGAAGCCCTATGGCTTCGTCAGACCCTGTCAGAGTTTGGTTTTCAGCAGCAACATCCTACTACACTTTGGTGTGATAATCAAAGAGTCATTCAACTATGCAAAGATCCAGTCCAAAATCAGCGCAGAAAACACATTGAACTACACATGCACTTCATCAGAAAGCTCATTCATGACCATGTTCTTAAAGTGCAATATTGTTCAACCGATGATCAAGTTGCAGACATCTTTACAAAGGCTCTCACAGAGGCAAAGTTTACTAAACTTTAATTCATGGTTGGAGTTCAGGAAGATGTCACTAAAGGGGGATACGCTCTAATGCTTCTTTCCTTCTCCCATTGTGTCATCTTTGTACACCCTTTAATACTATCCCAAATTGTTATTAAGGGGGGATGATAGGATATTTCGACACATAGGAAATAATTAAGTACAACTTGGTCTAGTGTATAGTTAGGTAAAGTGTGTTTCTTTAGTATGTATTTTTTGTAACTTATAATCTGACGGTCACGATATGTTCTAGACATGAAATGATCTGACGATTCATTCTCTCGGTATTACCGACACTCGATCTGTGGCTTAACACCCGATTGGTCCATGATCTCTATTTAAAGAGCATGGAGGGTCATTTGTTAAGTGACCGTTCATGAGAGAAGCTTATGTAAATTTTATTTCTTTTACAATAATAAATTCTCTGAAGTGGTCGTGTTGGCTCAGGCCGTGGATTGTTTCCCTCTTTGAGGGTTTTAACCATGTCAAGAATATTAGTGTACTGATTTGTGATTTGTTTGTGAGCAGTGTCCTTTGGTGTTCTATCTAAGGAACTTATGTTGTAAATTCCTACATTTCTAACCCTTGATTTTCATCTTCCAAGAGCTCACTTGGACTTCAATGAGTGATGGAATTCCTCCACACCAACCCTAACGGATTAGGTGTCCAGTGTTCCCTCCCTTAATCCGAAGGGATGTATATGAATCTAAGAAGAGAGATTAAATACAAAATTGTGTGGCATCAAATTGTGAAAATTTGGAAACTCGATTCCTATTACAACAACTGGAAATAATTCTCCTAATTGTTAAATTAATTCTTAACAATTTATTTACTGTTTGCTACAGAAAATATTGAATCACTCACACTGCAACCTACACAAATAAATTGTGGAAGAAATAAATGCTAGAATAAATACTAGCACATACACATAAAATAACATAATTATTTTCACCAAAAGTCCGCGGAAAAACCCAACTTGGGAAAATCGGTGCAACAACTAAGGGTTTTAATATTAAGCAGTAGTGAAATAATCTAAGTACAACTGGATGTCGAAACTAGCAATCCTACAGATAAAATTGGCAAGAAAAATATAGTGAGGAATTTCCTCACTCCACAAGCAAATTCGAGCTTTGACGTCAACTCAAATTGAGTCGTCCAAACTGGCTCTGCATAGTCACTACGTCACCCTAGTGCCGTCACTTTTGCAATTAGTTCGAACTAGCTTCTCCTCAGGCTGCTTGATTTGATGTTGTCTGGGAAAATGTATCTCTTGGCCTCCAAAACCTTTGTCCAACTTCTAGCACTGAAACCCTGCTTCTCCCCAACAAATTTGAAATTACCTCTAGAGGCTACTATGTTGCTCTGCATCATCCTCACTGTGGCTCACTTTCCTCTCTACAAATGCACACACTGGATCTAGAATCCTTCCTTCAGCTTCACTGTCTCTGCCCCTCTGTCACTGCTTCGATCTCACTGGCTCTCTCTCCGAAAACTCACTGCTGCTACTCTGAAAATCGATATGCTCATGAAATCGAACTGCACAATTGATTTCTCCAATCCCCATCAACTTCTTCTTATAATCCCTTGTTGAGACTTCAATGGCCAAGATTAGATCTTAATCGATGGCTAGGATTAACTTGAAGTTGATACTTGTGAGTTTCTAGAACATTCACACCTTAATTAATTTTGATTAATTAGTCATATTCTCTAAGTTTAAACTCGATAATATTTAAAAACTAAATAATAGTCTAATTAAGTCATTTATAGGTGGAATTTCCATAAAGGATTTATGGGTTTTCGAGATCTCATGCATTCTAGCCTCTCCACAAAATTTCAAGGCTATAACACATATGATGCTACAAACACTAACACTCCCTCATAGCGAGGAACGTGTACTAGAGTTGTTTCCTCTTGTAACACCATATCTTTGCGTCATCTCCTATCACGTTGCTGATGTTTGGCTACTGTTGCCCGCAAACTATTGTGCAACTCTGATATGTGCTACATCTGTGTTGTTGCTGACACTATTGAATTGTTGCCAACATTGCATCTGTACTGCAACTCTCTCTTTATCTATTGATGCTACAACTGCAACATCTGCAACTGAAAAGAATCCTAAACATTGAATCAATTGTGATCAGTGTGATGCATCTGCCTCTCGAGTCTCTAACCACTGCTGGTATATGCGTTGTTATTGAGGCATTTGCGTTGTTGTTGGCTCTGCATTGTGCCATCTGCACTGCTGCCAACTCTGCGGTGCACTCCCCAACATCTTACTACAACTAGACTCTAAATTTGTCGCTCTAGCATCTGACTGCATCTGCTGCCACTGATCCATGATACTACTGAACATTGTGGGCCTCTGTAGCAATGTATTGATTCAAGAGGTGGACCTCCTCAAAAATCCTGCCCATTTGTAGCACTCTTTGGCTACAGCACCAAGTCACCCCATTTCACTCCTGGGGTGTCAGCAAACATAGTGAAGTCTTCCTCAAGCCTAGAGGAAATCCTATCGATCTCTGTTGATGTTTCATGTTGATCCTACTTCTCCTCCTTGTCCTTTTGCTTACCACATCTGAAGCACTTGACCTTCAACAAGTTATTCTTCTTCTTCTGTTGCTCCCCCTGTCCCTAACTAGGATCCTTCGATGCAAGGGCCACATTCTCCTCCTTCACCTACTTCAATTCGTTATTGTTGCCACTGATGGAATTCTTCACTAGGTCTTGTCTCAACTCCTCCTCCTGCAAATTGGCCCACACATCATGTCCCACCTTTGCAAGGTTTCACTGCAAAATATGCTTTGGACGAATACATGTCACTCCTCGGAGACACTATTTAGTGCCAATCACACTAGCTCTTTGGGTTGAGGCGCTACCCCAACAGCGGATAGCTAATCCCAGATCTCCTGAACCCTGGTGAGAAAGGGGTCTATGCATTCCCCTCTCTGTGTCCTGGTGCATCTCAGCTTATCCTCTAAGTACATCTTTTGTTGCTCGAAAGTGCCCTGGTACAACGTGGAAAGTGTATCCCGCATCTCTTTGGTCATTCCCTTAGCCGCTATGTGTGATACAACATGATCCCAGACACCATCTAGGATCAACCTCTTTGCCTATGCCATCTCCTTTCTATACTCCTTTAACTGATTTGCATCTATGGAGATAGCTACCACTGCATCTATGAATGGTTTCAAGCCATATTCATCTAAAAGGAAAGACATCCTTGCCTTCCAGATGACATAGTTGGAAGCACCATCCAACCTATCCTAATCTCTTAGTCCGGCAATGGCCATCTCAGATAATGTCAAAAATCTCCTCTTCGCTTCTGCTCTACTGCTGCTAGGCTATTCGCACTCCCTTCTGAAGTGAGAAAAATTGCTCACTATGATTGTTAATCTGCAAGGGAAATCGAACTTCTTGAGACTAGAAGTTCCTTGAGGAAAATGTTCCCTCATCATGTGCTCTTCTTCCACCTGACGCTAGCTCTTCTCTAGCAAACTGGTGCAAAACTATTGCGTCCATCTAGAGATTTTCTCCATGAAAACACTGGCATACTCCCTCTGCCTCTAGAATCCCTCGATTGGAGAGATCTAATTTTTTTGCCTCACACTCAAAAACATTGAATCTCCTAAAGAAATTTGGTCCCCTGGCCAAGGTGACTGCGTTGCCTTTGGGGTCTCCATCTGCTGCCCACACTGAACAACATAACTCCTTCCTTCACTACTGCACTCTCCAGCTGATCATTTGCGCTCTGATACCATGTGAAAAATAGGAAACATGATTCCTAGTGCAACAACTGGAAATAATTCTCATAATTGTTAAATTAATTTTTGACAATTTATTTGTTGTTTGGTACAGCAAATATTGAATCACTCACACTGCAACCAACACAAATAAACTGCAGAAGAAATAAATGATGGAAGATATACTAGCAAATACACATAAAATAACACAATTATTTTTGCACAAAAGTCCCCGAAAAATACCAACTTGGGAAAACCGGTGCAACAACTAAGGGTTTTGATATTAAACAACAGTGAAATAATAAGAGTACAACTGGATGTCGAAACTAGAAATCTTACAGAGAAAATTGGCAAGAAAAATCTAATGAGAAATTTCCTCACTCCACAGGCAAATCCAGGCTCTGACCTCAACTCAAATTGAGTTGTCCAAGCTGGCTTTGCGCAATCACTACATCACCCTAACAAAGTCACTTCTGCACTCAATTCAAACTAGCTTCTCCTCAAGCCGTTTGATATGTTGTTGTCTGGAGAAATGTCTCTCCTGACCTCTGGAACCTCTATCTAGCTTATGGCACTAAAACTCTGCTTCTCCCCAACGATTTCGAAATTGCCTTTAAAGGCTATTATGTTGCTCTACATCAGCTTCACTGTGGCTCACTTGCCTCTCTACAAATGCACTCATTGGATCTGGAATCCTTCCTCCGACTTCATTGTCTCTTCCCTTCTCTCACTATTTCGATCTCACTGGTCTCTCTCCGGCCACTGACTGATGTTACTCTGGAAATCAATTTGCTCATGAAATTGAATTGCACAAGTGATTTCTCCAAGCCCCATCGACTTCTTCTTGTAATCCTTTATTGAGACTTCAACGGCCAAGATTAGATCTTAATCGATGGTTAGGATTAACTTGAAGTCGGTCTATGTGACTTTCTAAAACATTCACACCATAACTTAATTAATTCTGATTAATTAGTCATATTCCCTAAGTTTAGACTTAGGAAATATTTAAAAACTGACTAATAATCTAATTAAGTCATTTTGATGCCAGCCTAAGCTGACTTTTCCCACAGTATGCATATGAAATGCATAATCTATTATGTCCCAGGAATTTCAATTTCCCTGCCTAGTCAAGCCTTCACAAGTTAAGGCTTTAGGCTTCTTCATTAATTTCACGCGAAAATGTTTCATGTGACTAACCCAAAGTCTAAAACTTCAATAACCGTTTAATTGGGACCTTATACGCCCTTCCTAAACTTTGGTTAGTTCTTAAACCTTATTACTTAACCCTCTGGTTGATTTCACTACCCGCTCGTCTTAATCATACCATGGGTTAGACTTTTTTTAAACCTGGCTCAACCCAAAATACATTTAACTCTGCTTTATTTCTATTATAACCCTCAGATAATAGAAATACACATAGCCCACTTAAACCTTACCTTTCTGCCATTCCATGGCATTGGCACATTTACCGATGCTCACCTTATCGTGTTCAACCTCCACTGTTGATTTCACTCCATTAGACAATGGTTGTCGCGTGATTTCTAGCTTTAATCCGTTCCCCCGCTGGAATTCAAATAAATTTAACTCACGTTGATAAACACATCAGTTCCGCTCAGCATATTAACCTGCACGCACTTCTCTGTGTGATATTCATCCGATCAGTTCACCAACGGACGGTCCTAATCATCAGAACCCAACGAGGATTTAAATCTCTATGTATAAACTCTCATCGGGTCTATTTTTCAAAGATTCCTCTGTGCTTGCTTAGCACGTGATATCCATCCGATCACAGATTCAACGAACGGCTTGATCACCTCCGGACTTCAACTCAATTAAATCTTGGTTCATATCTTCATTGGGTCCATTTTTCACTTACCACTTACGGTTTTGAGGTTGCGCTAAAACCACTTCCACCTATGAAATTTGCTCCGTCCTTCTGCCAACATGTGGCTTAATCTCCGCCGCTCATCTTTTAGCTTTATGTTGCACAATTTAATCTTGGCCGCCCATCGTCTTCGACCTCATCCGTTGATATTATAGGTCCAACGACTCTTGTGCATCGTCACTTCATTTCTTCGTCCTTTCCTTTACTTCGTTTTTATGCCATTTCTTAGTGTTCTTCTGTGGTTCAGGTTTATCCAAGGTTTCTTGTCTTTGGTTGTTCTGCAACACAACTCCCTCTTGGACTTACTTCGCGTACTCTTAACCACTGTCACTCCTAAACTTCACGTTGATCCTTCAATCGGATTTCAACGATCCAACACGATCCTTCATCCTCGCTTCTTCTCTGTGTTCTGCTCGAACTTGACCTGCATACATATACTATGCAGAAACTTTAATTCACACACAATTCAGGGATCGAATTCTCTGTATTGATAAATAAATATTTACATAAGAGTTTCTCTCTCTCTGGCCCGATTTTCTAATCAGTGGCCTCTATTTTCCTACTTGCCCGTAGGCTTACAACCAAACCTCTCTAACTCTTGAACTAATTACTCACTAGCAAACCAGCTACTCACTGACTAACCTCTTTCTATGCCTTTTAGGCTTACATTTATACAAAAGGTTTCTATAACCAATTCCTGGTTTAGATCCATAACTTTCTCAACAAAATCCTAAAATCTCTTCTTTATCGTTAAGGCTCCTCCCTAGTTCCTCAAATCATGAAACCAACTCCTAATCTAAGATTTACAACAGATTCCCAAATCTTTCAACTATCCTAAATCTCTCATATTCTCCAATCATTCAAAAACATTTACAAATATGCCTCACAATACTTAATTAATTCCTATTCTGATTAAAATCACTCAAAAGCTTAAATAATTATATTAATTTAACACTTAGGAAACTAACTTCCTTAAAACACAAGACCCCCTATGTCTACTAAAATACAATGATTTTTCTGAGTTGAATACTCCTGCATCACATTTCTAGGCGGAATTTCTAGAAAGAATTTATGGATTTTGGAGATCACATGCATTTTAGCCTCTCAACAAAATTTCAAGGCTAGAACACATACGATGCTACAAAAACTAACACAAATGGTTTGATGTGCTCTCTAAAATGGTGGTTCAAGGAAGACCACAAACCAAAAGAGGTAGAAGAACTTGAAGTTTTGAACAGTGGTAGTTTAAGGTTGACCACTAGCTCTATCTCTAGGCTTTGGAAGTTAGTTGTGCTTCAAGTTGTCGCTCAAGTTGCTTGATATTTCTTCAAAGTTGATAGTTGATCATCAATTCCCAACCTGTCAAATACAAGGTAAGATGAAGATATGTCCACTACAAGACAAGTCAATGTTGGACACTAAACTCTAAGGTATCACTGATATATCTTCTTGGATGTTGAATATCATTGCCAAGAAGCAATCCATCCAAGGTGAATCTTTGTTCGTGCTGGAGTTTTGTTTCTGAAACATTCTTTTGAATGATGAGTATGTTTACCACAATGCTCACAAGGATGAAGATCAAAACACTAATCTTTCACGTGACCAACTCAACCACAATGTTGGCAATTGAGAATATGAAATGGATAAGGTAAAGATGGACCATCCTAAAGAAACCTAGCACTATGAAACTAGATTGGTTTATAATCATCTAGGTGAAAGGATACATCCTTTTAATATCTGAGACCGGTTATATTCTTATCACTAATAAATTTTTCCCATGGTATGATGATGGGCTTGGGAAGTGCAAGTTGAATCTTTGCATCTTCATGCAAATCTATACCTGAAATGGGCCTCATTGATCTCATCAATCACTGGTTGTTGATTGGAATCAGTCTCAACCTCAAAAAGGGAGTTATTCCTAAACATACATCAATTTAGAATGTTGATTCTTTTGCTATAGTTCACCTTGTTGGAGCTGAGATTCAATTTGGAGAAACTCAATTTTCTTTTCTGCATTTTGTAAATGGGTTTTAATATCAATAAGAGTACCTCTACCAGTTTTGAGTGTGTTGTCAATAGTAGAATACCAGTTTTGAGTGTGTTGTCAATAGTAGAATGTATCTAAGTATTCAGTAACTCTAATACCGTACTAATTCCAACAATTTTTCAACCATACAAATTCAACAAATGAAGAGTGTCAGATTCAACCGAAAATGCCATAGTAAACATACAAAAAGAAAAAGAAAAAAAACAAATAGCTCTCGATGCTAGATAGTTGTAGTTATGTTTTGAGACAGTAGTGGTTAACCCACTCTTGATCATAGGCACAAGAAACTTTCCTTATCCTATTTTAACATCAATTCTGGCCACAAGTTAAGCTCAACACTAGCAATAAAATAATCGATGAAGAGTGAATCACCAACAAAGTTGATGGGGTATTGCTTTGAAATTGATTCACAATGCTCTTCCCTCCATATCACAAATGAAAAAAGGTTGCACATCACTGAGGCATAAAATTATGCTAGGAGTTGGTCATATAAAATTGCATGCATTTCCCCGATGACCTCAATTTTATTAATAGGCTTAGCTTTCATGGGCAATGAAAAATGTTTTCACACCAATTGAGTACAAGACATACACCATGTTATCACAACTCGTCCCTCAACAAGGCCGCACAGATAAGTTTGATGGAACTCACTTATTTCCCAATTGATTAGAGCAAGTGTTGGATGAGCTT
Organism: Pinus taeda; assembly: GCA_000404065.3. NCBI lineage: Eukaryota > Viridiplantae > Streptophyta > Pinopsida > Pinales > Pinaceae > Pinus > Pinus taeda. Next base: position 284,404 of record APFE030029642.1, read on the forward strand.
TGAAGTGTGACTTGAACTTATCTGTCCCTTCAACAAAATTTAGATAAACTCATGTGATTGCATTTTATTCACAAGATGTGCTATTAATACACAGTGTTATGGCCCTTGGTTTTCATATTCCAAGAGGTCGCTTGGACTTCAATGATTGTTGGAATTCCTTCATAGCAACCCTAACGAATTAGGTATCCAACAAAGACTATGATGCCCATATGTAATGTTATCCTTAAAAAATGAGGAAATATGGAAACTACAAGAGATAGAAGACTATGAATATTAGAATCCAGGGCTACGAATACTAGAATCTAATTATAGATTCAGTAGTTTTGTTTTCAATGGTTTTGAAATAGGGATTCTAGTTTAGAATATTACAAGCTCAATGGCATATGAAGAATGTAACATATATATATATGTGTGTGTGTGTGTGTGTGTGTGTGTGTGTGTGTGTGTGTGTGTGTGTGAGAAAAATGTCACAAAGTGTGGTGGGCATTTCAATAAGACTTTGGGTATAAATATTATCAAGCATTATATCCATATCATCTCTTTCACAAATATTATGTTTAATCATCCACTAGTTCAACTTCTTTCAAATCACCATGCATTAAGTATAGATATTATCAAGCATTATATCTATATCATCTCTTTTGCAAAAATTATGCTTAATCATCGACTGGTTCAACTTACTTCAAATCACCATGCATAGATGAGTATAATGCACCACGTCTCCATGGTTTAATGTTTTATATCTACATATCAATCTCCATTCATAATTGGTATCCTCTTGTTAAGGTGTTGATATATTACAATTAGCATTGTCCATCATTAATATTCATATACTCTTCACTACTATTGATAAATTTTCGATGTTCAATTATTCATGACAGCATTGCCAAATTTACACATCAATTTACGATACATCTTTGATAGAAAAATACAAAGACTTGTAAAGTTTTCAATCAAAATTAAATGTCATATTTTAACTAAAACAATAACCATTGTCTATCATTATTGTTATCCTAGTTGCTTCCAACTAAATGTATCTTGTCACGTTAAATACTAATGTCAACATTTAGCAACATATATGACAAAACTATGTTATGCCTTAAGTCGCATGACACTCAAACACCAAGATGCAAACAAGAGTGTTCAAATGACAACCCACAAACCTCAAAATTGTGACACTCTAGGAGATGTACACGTGTGTGCGCACACGTGCATGCATTTGTGTGCATGTTTGTATGTGTGTGTGTGTATGCATGTGTGTGTGTGCGCACATGCATGTGTTTGTGTGTGTGCATGCATGCATGTGTTTGTGTGTGTGGGGGCATGCATGTGCATGCGTGTGTACGCACATGCATGTGTTTGTATGTGTGCGTGCGCACATGCATGTGTTTGTATGTGTGCGTGCGCACATGCATGTGTTTGTGTGTGTGTGGGCATGCATGTGCATAGACGCATATGTGAGCACGCATTTTGTGCATGTGTTTGTGCGTGCACACGTGTGTGTTCACATTTTTGTGTGCATGTCCAACTATGTTTATGGATTAGCTCAACCTAAGGTGTCACCAACTAGCCTAAAGTGTTAGCTCACCTAGGGGGTGTCGCCAACATTGTTAGGAATCGGACTAGTTCTATGTTAGCAAGTGCTTAGTTCAAATCTCTCTAGGTGGGATTCCCCCTCTTGCCCTGCATATCTAAATGGAGGATAGAAACCACCAACCAAAATAACCATTGGTAACACTAAGGGACTTGACCAGATTTGAACATGCGACCTATGGCCTCCCCATCAACAACATGCCTTAAACAAATGGATCAACCAATCAAACCAACCCTTGAAACTACACACATAATTACATTTAAAAAATACATAGATAAAAATTTTGAAAACATTTAAAATACAATGATAAAATAATAACTCACTAGATTAATTATAAAAGGAATCAAAAATACATATAAAAATTTAGACATAGAAGCAATGGAACACCAGTCAACACCAATATAGATATTATTCATTTTTCTTAACCTTTAGGAGCAATCCTTGAAGATTGAGCCATGATACTTACCCTATGAATGAAAAAAACACTAATGTTGGAGAATTATCCACCGCAAGAAAAAAATTAAACACTTAGATGCATCAATCTCATGTAAACCTCGTGAAAATACAACTTTCTCCTTGCCTACAAAGCCTTCGAGGGAATAGAGCAATGAAATAACGAAGAGAGGAATAGGGCAAACTTGTTTTTAGAGTTTTTTAAGCGCCAAAATCCACGTGTCTGACCCACAAAATGCCCATGCATCCAACATGCTTGGTCATGCATCCACCACAACAAAAACGTGGTCATGCATCCATCACAACAAAAACATGTCCAAATGCATGGCCATTTCATGTCCGTTTGTATGAATCCTTCATCTGGACATACGTCCTCTTGCCTTAGGTGGACATGTCTACTATCATCGCTTATGCCATTTAACAATTACAGCAATCTAAAACAAAACGATCCACAATAATAAAACCATTTGTTAGTGGTAGAGGCTCAAATTGCAACATTATACACCTCTATGTATAACTATTCCAGTCAGACACCAATGTTAAGAGATTTGGCCCATACAGAGCATCGTGGCCATACCATGAAGCAAATATCCTCCAGTACCCATTTCCTGGTTGAACCTTGAATATGCACAATTAAACAAAGCCACATTCGGCAGCAAACAATGTAAGACCAGACTTTGAAAGTGTCAATAAGGCAGGGGTTGCAGACTAGTTTAATGCCATTAGATACTCCAAAGGTTATTTTGAATAGAGGTTTTCTTGTTCTTTGCTCAAGCGAAATAAAATGGGAAATTCATGCAAGTTTATTGTTGTTGAGACATCCATTGTAATTGATGGGAGAAGCCTTATACAAAGCAATGGACAGAAAAGCTCAGATCTAGAAAGGTCTTAGTAGATAGCCAAAGAAGGCAGAAAATCAAATCCACAAATCAAGACTTGCTAAGCAACTTCATGGATGTCTTTTGCACAACAGATGGTAGCGTAATTGTCTTTCAACATAACAGAGGTCTTTTTAGAGAATTGGTATCACTTCAATATGTTTCTGAGGGTTGAAGCTCATGTCATTGACTGAAGTTTTTTTGGTAGGTTTCTATGTTGCAAGAAGTGAATAATGTATGGATGTATGACAATGTAAACTGTCATATCTTTGTGTGTGTAAATTGTTCAAGCATGAGTATACACGCTTTCACCCCATATCTTTGGACTCATGATCAAAGGGCCACGCACATAAAGAGAACTATTTGAAGTTTGTAATATTTGAACGTCTCTTTCCTCCTAGATTCAAGCAGAAGTTCCTAAGGTCAGTGTTGAGATATATCTCAGCAGCTCGTTGGAAATTGGATCCCAAGAAAAAATTTTGTTTCGAAAATTGAAGGTTATCAAAATCATATACAGAACCTAGTTAGAGCAGTTACAAGCTCGTTATATTTTGTGAAGCATCTCTTTTCGATAGTTTTGACCACTATTTGCTCCTTTGCAATTGTTTCAAACTAAGATGTCTTTGGTAAGGCCTTGTCAAGATTGTTGCCTTGGGCTGCCTATGAGGCTTTTTATTTTCACTTGACTTGCTCTTATATACTAGCCAAGGAGCAATGCACAGTAGAGATATCTAGCATCATTATTTGGCCAATTGCCCTCTATCTAAAATATGGGAAGGTCAAGGGGTGATGGGTGCAAAGGGGGTCCTCATTTACCCAAAAGGAAAGTAAGAAGGTATCAATGCAGGGGACTAGGAATCACCTCAAACAATGAAGCTGAGACAGACTGTTTATCAAGGCCTTCAAAAAGCAAAGATGCGTGGCATCAAAGAGATTACAGTCATAGGAGATTCATCAAGTATAGTGTGTCTTCTAAGTTTTACACTCTCTTAATAAGGAAGCAAACTGTCAAGCAAATATTAGCGCGCAATCGAAAAAATGAATGTTAATGTTCAAGGAAGGAACTTCATTCCCGCACCCATCCCTTGACATTTGTAGAATCAATCCATAGACGACAGATAATGTGGATGCTTATGAAGGACAAAGGGGGTAGGGCATTTAAGCCACTTCCCACACCTTCATTTGTTTCCATCAACTTGACAGGGGATGAAGTAATAAGAAAGGATGGCGACAAGAATTTTGGGCCTAGTGTGGGATTGTTTCAACCTTCCGGAAGATCTGCAAGCCTTGCTTAGCCATTAGCACTGGATTTGGAGTTGGTTTGAAGAAGATAGATGGGCTCGAGAGGATAGATCATGCTTCTCTGTGCATGTTTGCGGGTTCTTATCTACGGGTACTTCTCCAAGTATCGGCAATGGCGCAGTGCAGGAGCAGGCATTACATTATGTGTAAGCTTGCAGATCTCCAACGGCCCATGAAGGGGTTTGAGAAGGGTCTCTTGGAAGTCTTCCATATCTTCCATTGTTCACTTCACTCTCTAAGAACTAAAGTGTCGTTATTTTCAAATTTATGTTGACTTTGTTTCACTTGAATTATCTCTCCCCAAACCTGTCCTCCTCTTCCTTCCCCTTTTTGTTGAAGATTGAATCACCAGGGGGGTGAATATCATGAGTGCTGGTTTTTTCATCCTAAAATAATATTTCTCTGACAGTTTTGGCCTCCTTAGATGTGCATGGTCACACTTTGCAGGTTTCTAAAACCTCAAATTGGCTTTGAATCCTTTCTTTGTAATTGATGCCTTAAGGTCTGTGTCAACCATTTTATTTGTGGCCCACAGGTGCCATGCATGTAGTCTCATTAGTCACTATGTTTCCTTGTCTCTGGAATCTGAGCAGTCTAAGTCCCTAATCCTTGCATTAGAAGCTCACAGCCTTGTGTTCTTGATCAAGACACCTATTGGTGACCACTATGGGTGCATCTAGAACCCAGGAACCATATGTTATCTGGTTTCACAGGGCTTTTCAGGCTAAGACTTGAGGTGAAGTCCTCACAGTTGTGCACATACGAATAGAACATGTAAAACAACCAAAAAATATGGAATTATGCTAAAGTTAAGCATCAATAAAAATGAAAACATGCAAATATAATAATAAATTCTTAGTTTAAACTTTATAATGCTTTAGAGTCTTCTATATGTGCCACCATTCACTGCCTAATAACTATATTTATTGACATGTGTATTTATATTGGCATTGTTTTGTTTGAAACATTTTCCTTCCAGATTGTCCTACTCTCCCTTTAACTCCACCCAGACTGAGGCAAAATTTTCCCCTGTATTTCCTTTCCTGTCTTTTCCATTCATCTAGCAGCAAACTTAGCAAAGCAACACTTCCATAACTTAGCATCTGCCATGAGAACATGCAACAAGAAAAATTGCAGGTCTATCACTACGAGCAACCTTTGTAAAGTTGAATCGTCATTTAATTGACGAGCACGTCATATATTCTCTATTAATGGATACCGTTAGGTCACTTTAAAAGTTCATAAAAGCATCAAAAATATGAAAAATTTATTGTTTGAGTTTATGCTTACGGCAGATATTCAACTAGAAACCAAATTAGCATATATTTGAACGGCACAAGAGCCGTGTCTCATTCTATTGTTTGATGATTGCATGTGTATTACGCAGGCTTTTTTATATGTGTACGCACACATAGATGATAAATTTATATCAGCATAGATTCATCTTGAACGATAAGTAAAAAAATAGAGACTTAAATCTCTCAATGCTTAAAAGTTCCTTGGTATGGCTTCTGTTTGATATGTGACTTCCGACAAAAAAATGGTTTTAAACTCCTCTTCTCCCAAAGGTTAAGATGATTTATAACTTATAAATATAGTGATTTGATCTATAGAATCGATATATGGTGGGAAGGACAAATAAGATAAATGTTACAATCTCTTCAATAATAAACTGTAAAATACACCTTAATTTTCTCAATGCTATAAATCTAAGATACAAAATTTCAGAGGGCCTAATGAGCTATCAAGGCTGGAGTATTGCATGAAGCAAATCTTCTGCGATCAAGACTCGGAATCGAAATTGAAGCATTTGGAGACTTTCAAAAGCCTTTTCTCTCATGATACTCCTTCAAGTGAAAAAATAGGCCAAAACATTATATTAAAAAAAAAGTCAATTTATCTGATTGTTTATTTAATGACAATCTAGTGAATCAAAGTCGAAGCATTTGGAGACTTTCAAAAGCTGTTTCTCTCATGATAGCCCTTCAAATGAAAAGATACACCAAAACATTTTGTTAAAAAATAAGTCAATTTATCTGATTGAGTCAATCTAGTAAGGAAACATCAACTATTATTGGCCTTGCAATAGACAATTTATATCTTAAACAACTTTTCACATTGAAGGAAAATCCCACATTTCAAATTCGGTCCTTGTCTCAGCAATTCTCCAAATGAAAGTAAAATGATTATTCGGTAATAATAAGGAGCAGGGCCAGCTATCTGGCAGGTGGATTGATAGCCTTTTCTTCACTTTGCTCATTTGACCACCAACCCAATTTGTGGAAATCAAGGCCTGAGACACATGGACGGTTTACAATATGGTAGACTGTAGCCAGCAAAACCCACTAATACATGCATAACACGCAGGGCACAACGAATGAGCCTAGTACCAGTATGCTTCAAAAAAAGTCATTCTTATTAGCACCTACTTTAAAAAGCTCTTGCTGGTTGGAAAAAGGGCTACTTTGAAATTCAAATTGTGAAAATGCATGCCAACAGGATCTTCCTTCACTGGTGAGGTTGATGGAATTCATCAATTATGGTCCATTCCCACTGTGGTCAACCCCACCCAAAATGGCATGAGTCTCAAAGGAATGAGGCCAGAAGAGGGATCTAAGCTCAGAAAAGACTGCTATGTACAGCCTTTGACCTCAGGGAAGTGCATCTGGGAGCTCTTCAGCAATAAGAATAAAAATAGTAAAATGAGTAGTTGAGGAGAGCGAAAGTGGTTAGTTGGAAAGATCAAACATAAATAGACCACTTATGGATTCATTTGAGTATTCCTATGACTTTTAGTTATTAATGCTTCATCTTGATTATAGACTCGGCTTTGATTTTTGAACCTCTCTGAGAACCATTCCAGCAAATAGCAGATTCTCTCTCTCAATAACATTGACTTTTGTACTTGTCTCAAAATCATTTCAGTGAGTACTAGATTTCTAATTGATACTATAGTGTAAAGCCTAAGTTGACAAAAAAAGAGTACTTGGGGGGCATGTTACCCACAACTTTGTAGATTATGTCCATAGGAGAAAAAATTTCTCCTAGATGGTCCTCAGCTTGCAGCCAGCAGCCCCATGCAGCGACCAGATAGCTCGATGGGCCATTTTCTCCACCACCTGAGCCAGCGATTTGGTCCCTCGCCCATCTGTTATGATCGTATGTTTGAAGGTGGGCCTTCCAAATCCGAAGGTATGGCTTATCATTGTGTGATTGAGTATTTTTGTTTACTTATCATGGACACTTTTTGGCATGGATTAGTGGGGGGATTCGGCAGAAAGAGTGGACTAGGTCTGTATTCTTGTCTCTTCTGCCCTTTTGATGGTTAACCTTGTATTCTAGTCCCTTGGGATCTCCTTTATTGGCCACTAGGCTTTAGGGATGGCACTACATGGAAAACATTGATTTCGATTGCGTAGTCCCGCTTCCCAAAACCATATGCATCACTCCCCTTCCACTCATTACAACCCCATTCATCATATTTCCCATCCGGGTCCACAAGGAGTTAGCCTCCCCTTCCCCTTGTCCACACCTTGGGTCAGGCCTAGAACGATGCCCCGAAGGTTGATGCAACTAAAAAAAAAAAGAAAAAACATATTTGGCCACTCTCAACAGGAAATTGTACCATAAAATGCAAAAGATGGTTGGGCCATACAAATTTAGCATGTGAGCAAAAGCCAAACGTGAGCTCTACCCATTATCCATGGCCATCACCCTAGTTCCTATGGGCCCTAGATGAACCCCCTCCATCATTAAGGAACACATGATTGTCCCAACCCCTGGTGGGCAATAAATTGCCCCACCTAAAGGGGGTATCTATCGTTATATACTACACATCATGCTCCCATCCCTCAGAGCCTCGAGCAGTTATAAGGAAAAATTAATAAAAGGCGAAAGGCATATAAAGAAGGGTGGAAAAACAAAGGTCGGGGTAACTCATGTACCAAAATTGCTCCCTCCTACACTCATATACTCAAGTGTGGACTTCCCCATATTAGCTACCCTTGTACCATGGCATGTGGCCCGGAGCTTCCCCTTCAACCCCATTCCATTCCATCACTATATCACATGCCACCTACCATTTGATAGATGTACCAAAATTGCTCCCTCCTACACTCATATACTCAAGTGTGGGCTTCCCCATATTAGCTACCCTTGTACCATGGCATGTGGCCTGGAGCTTCCCCTTCACCCCCATTCCATTCCATCACTATATCACATGCCACCTACCATTTGATAGATGTACCAAGATTGCTCCCTCCTACACTCATATACTCAAGTGTAGGCTTCCCCATATTAGCTACCCATGTACCATGGCATGTGGCCCGGAGCTTCCCCTTCACCTCCATTCCATTCCATCACTATATCACATGCCACCTACCATTTAATAGATGTACAATGGACATTTCACCCCTTTTAGAGGTCGAAACCACCTAATAGGGTTCTTGGTTAACCCCCTTTTGAGCTTGGAGACCCCTGTACATGCCAAAGCCCACTCTGCAAGAGCATGCCATTATGAAGTGTTCACTTGTGCTTCATGATTTGTAAGGTTGGTTACTTGATTATTATAATGATTTGTTGTACTGGAAGGCAAAGAGACGCATTGGATCTTATGCAAAATTGCAAGTGGGTCTCCATTTGGGGTTTGGTCTCCCTATATGGGGTCCAAGCCCTCCAAAGGCCCACATTGGCACTTGTAAGGTGGGCATAGAGAGTTGTGGGCGTCCACCATAGCAAAGAGCACTTCATGAATCCCAAACACCATTGAGTGATTACTCGTGTTCCACCTTTTGGGTGAGGTTGATGCACCTGGATCACCATGCCCAGTCGGCTTCACGCTTGTACCACACTTTGCAGAGGTTCTAGGGTCCAAATGAGGATGTGTCTCACTGCATGAGAAAAAGGGAGGGCTTATGTCATCTTCCTAGCCCTTGTAGGTGGTTTACAGACATTATCGATCTACTTGGAGACCCATGAGGATGTCATTGTGCCCCCACACCCACTTGGGGACACCAATGTTTTAAAAACTGGAACTGGTGACTGGACTGGTACACCTGATGAACCAGGGTATCGACCGGAACCGATCGAACCGAGTGAGGTTGATGCACCTGGATCACCATGCCCAGTCGGCTTCACGCTTGTACCACACTTTGCAGAGGTTCTAGGGTCCAAATGAGGATGTGTCTCACTGCATGAGAAAAAGGGAGGGCTTATGTCATCTTCCTAGCCCTTGTAGGTGGTTTACAGACATTATCGATCTACTTGGAGACCCATGAGGATGTCATTGTGCCCCCACACCCACTTGGGGACACCAATGTTTTAAAAACTGGAACTGGTGACTGGACTGGTACACCTGATGAACCAGGGTATCGACCGGAACCGGTCGAACCGAGACTGGTTAGGTCTAAACGAATTGGTTTTTAAAAAATACATTAAATAATTCATTTTTAATGAAACAAAACTATTTTTAAGATTTAAAACCATGATTCCAAGCCAATAGAGACAAAATATGCAAAGTTTGCTCATTTATATACCATGTAAAGGTGAATATATCAAAATGGCACCGAGTGCAATACATATCATCGACAAAATACATCAACAATGAGGCTCTAAATGGCCTATAAAGTCTAAAAACAATGCTGCAAGCTATGAGGCCATTGGCCTACTACAAGTTTACATTGTATAGTGTACACATGATCAATCATCAAGTTCATCACCACTACTAGACACAGGATCATCATCAGGAGCTACATAGACATCATCTGGTTCAGAGTCTGAGGATGCCTCAGCTTGATCTGCGACCTCAGTAGCAACGCCACCAATGGCAATAGAAGTGGACCTAATGGAAGCACGAGTTTGTCGACCTACATGACTAGTGCCTTCCATTGATTCTTCGCCTTTCCTTAATGCCGCTACTGATCCTAGTTCTAATGTCGCCACAAATTTTGCTTCATCTCCCGTTAATGCCATGTCGATATCAAAATCAGCATAAAACACAGGATCTTTAGTCTCCTCCACCCATTCTGATGTTGGATCAATATCATCCAACACAATGGGATCTAGATCAGGTGTTTTGTTCATTATTTGGTTCCTCCTTAGTCGAAGGTTGTATTGCACGAAAACAAGATCATTTAATTGTTTTTGTTCCAAACGGTTTCTCTTCTTCGTGTGTATGCGCTCAAAAACAAACCAATTGCGCTCACAACCTTAAGCACTGCAAGTTTGATTGAGGACTCTAATTGCAAACCTTTGCAATTGAGGACACTGGCCACCAAATGAATCCCACCAATGTGCTACAAAGAAAAATACATTAATTTAGTAACTTAGTTCATAATTTGAATTGTAAAGAACGTAAACAATTTTAACTTGAAAAGAAAACAAATGGGAAATTGGAATTGCTTACCTAGTTGATCCACATCTCTTGCCATCTTTGCGAAGTTTTTGCCAAAGGTACCACCTGCCATATTGAAAACAGTAAGTTGTCTATGTATTTCCAACTGGTCTACATGTGTAGGGACCATGCACTCCAAGCAATCAATCAATTCAGTTCTGACCTCCCCATCCTGTAGATCTCCTAGTCGATCTTTATAATGATATTTTGGGTTCAAAAAATACCCAGCGGCATGTATAGGACGATGAAGTTGATTGTTCCATCAATGATCTCCTATATACGGCCATATTTGGCTAACCTGTCCTTGTAAGCTACCCGTATCTGCTCCTTTGCCTGATCCATAGCCTCGTAAATGTAGCGCATGGCCAATATTTTCCCATCCACCATCCTTAGCACCTTAATAAGGGGCTCAGTAATTTTCACAAGCTCTACAGACCTTTTCCAAAAATAATTGTCGAACACTTTCTTTTTGGTGTCTTTTCCATCTTGTCTACACGAGCCCACCGAGATTCAGTCCATTCATCAAAAGAAAACATTTTCTTCAAGTTTTTATGTTGACCATTGAGACATTGCAACATGAGGAAGTGAGTTGCAAATCTCATAATTGCAAGCCTAACAAACTCTTTACCCCCAGTGTTTTTCCTCAATAGGTTCAATACCCATGAGTGGTTGTAAATTTTTTTGCTAATGCACTTGGCATGCTCTACAATGCTTTTTACCCACTCCACTTTGCCTATGTCCTCAAGCATGAGGTTTATGCAATGTGCAGCACATGGGGTCCAAAATATGGTCCTATATTTGAACTCAAGCATTTTTCCAGCAAGAACATAGTTTGAGGCATTATCGATGATGACCTGCACAACATTCTGCTCTCCAACTTCCTAAATAATGTCATCCAAAAGCTCAAAAAGAAGGGTTCCATCCTTCACCTTATCAGATGCATCAACTGATCTCAAAAACATGGTTCCTTGAGGGCAAGAAAAAAGGAAATTAATGATAGTGTGGTTCTTTCCATCGGTCCATCCATCTGACATGATGGAACAACCTGTTTTGAGCCATGACTCTTTAAACTCAACCAAATACTCATCAATGGAAGATATCTCTTTTTGCAAAAGAGCTCCCCTCAAGTCATGCATACTAGGGCCTTTGAAGCCCTTTCCTGCAGCTATAACAGATTCCCACATAGCTTGGTACTAAGGTAAGCGAGCAGCATTAAATGGGATATCTGAATCATACCACCATCTAGCAATGTATTGATGAGAAATTTCTTTGCAATGTTTTTTCCAATGTTGATCCAAAGTGGGTTGACAACTTGGCTGGGAGGAAGTGGGATTAGAAGAGGCAATGTTGGCAGAAGATGAGATAACTTTGGATGTTTGTTCTCTTTGTTCCTTTTGATGGTCGGCCAAAAGAAGGATGAACATACTGAAAGGGGTCATTGGTGAAAGGGATAGAAGAGGAGCCTTGAATCTCATAATCATCATACCCACTCGCTTTCATGGCTTTAATAATTCCCTCTTCCTTGCAATGTCATCTTGGATGACCTTCTCCCTAGCCTTATCCTTGTAAAACTTTTCAAGCTTGGAAATGTATTCTGTCGTAATAGGACCTAACACTACATTTGGTGCATCACATGGCTTTACTTGGCCTCTTACCCCAGCCAAATGTTGTTTCAATCTAAGAATACCACCACCTCCAATAGATTTATGGCATAATTTGCATATCATTTTTCCATCAATTACATCACAATGAGCCCATGCACTGTCCTTTCCTTTTGGAGCCATGTTTGCTTGAAATAATTACAATTTGCAAAGTAATCTGCCATTAAAAAAAAGAAAATTACAGCTAAGAAACATTGAAAACCAAAGCTAAATTTAGGAAAACAAATGGACATGTAGGCTACAAAATTTGATAGCATAGATGATAGAAGTTAGAAGTTTATAAATTTATAACACACAAAAAAATTTAATACATGGACAGTAGTCAAACAAGGAATTTTCAAGTGAAAATCCCTACCTGGAAATGCAAACTAGCTTCCTTAGCCTTCTCTTGAAGATGCCAACTCCACTGACAGCTACAAACTATCTCCAAAATAGCTCCAACTCCAACTCCAAGCCTCCAAGATGACTACTCCAGCAAAAACTCCACACTCTCCGAGCTCCCAAGCAAACTCACAAACACTCCAAATGAGATGTGTGAGACAAATGAGAGGGAGAAGGGCCTCTTAAAGGCTTGGAGACGGTGTTTTTAGAGGGAAAGGACCCTTACTTTCCCTCCAAAAGACCCTAACCACCTTGGATAAGTCGTTGTGTGGGTCCTCCGTGGTCGTGGCAGTTAACCGGCAGGTTTAGGACGGAACAAGTCAATTTGTGGCCGGTTTAGGATAGAACTGGCCGGTTCGACCATAAATCAGACGATTTCATCCTAAACCAGTCGGTTAGGACTGGTTAGGGCTCAAAGTAGGCGAAATGAGGTGGCTGACCAGGTTTTTCAGCAGGTTTGGACCGGTGGTTGTGCTGACCGGTCGGTTTGACCGGTTACCGATTCCAACTGGCCGATTTTAAAAACACTAGGGGACACCACATGTGACTTGCTTGGATATCAAGGGGACAACCCCTTATTCACTATGTTTGGAGCCTATTCTCACACACAAACACACTTTGGACTCCACCAAGAATTCTCAATGGCCAACAACTCATTATGTTTACTATTTTTCCCTCTTGAGAGGCTTATCGTTCTATTTTGGAGCTATCTTGGTGGGCTTGTCACCGCGTCATATCATTATTGTACATTATTTTATTATTTGGGGCACTATTAAGCTATTTGAACCCCCTTATGGATTGTATAAATAGATGAGAGGCTCATTCATTCCTCTTATCATCACTTGGATTTGATTAGTGGTTTTTAAGAGATTTTCGCACTTCTTGTTGGGATGAAATTTTTGGAGTTTTCTTGATGCACTATGATGTTTGTATTTTCGTGATTGCCTTTGGAGCTTCTTTCTAATGCAAAGTTGATGAATGGATATACTCTCTCTCTCTCATGCAAGTGAACTTTTAATGCTATTCTTGTTATCTTAATTTTCAAATGCATGTATATTGTTATCATTATTCTTGTATGGGTTAATGTAATGTGAAATTCTTCTGGGACCTTGATTAAGTGATTTAATGCATGTGTTGCTCTTTCAGCGATTGTGTGAATGTTCCTAGAGGCACCTCTTAGGTTGAAAGACCTCGAAACTTTGTCTCCTTTGCAAATTTGAAATGCAAATATCTATTAACCTAGTTGTTGCCCTTGGAAAGGCTAGCGGAGGTCAATTAGGGCTCCTTAGCTCATGAAAATTCTCGATCTATGTGTATCTTGACTCCATTAAGCCCAAGAAGCAAGGCATTGATCCTCGCATGCCCTTGGTGATCAAATTTACCTTTCTTTTCTTCATTTTTTCCAATTCTAGGCCTAACCCTAGAGGATCACCTAGGGCATCCAGCGAAATTCCTTGTAGCCATCCAAAACCCTTGAATTTTGGTCCACTACTACGCTGGAGTTTGCTCAAGAGGTCCTCCAAGTTTAAGCCAAATCCAATGGTGGAATCTCGAGATATAGCAAGCCCTAGCCATAAGACCATCTCTTCCCCTAGGTTGATTTGGGTTAGTGTCCTCACTAGGATGATTGCATTCAAACCTCAAAAGTTAGTCCTTTGATCCTATTCTCTTCCCCAATTAGGTCAAGCCCCTCTCTGGTTGATAAACTCCACATCCTTGACTTAGTTTCGGTCCACTTTGTTTCTTTGTGGCCTCGCAACTTTATCACTCAAATTCCACAAGGATTGCATAGAAGACATTTCTCCACAAGGATTCTTGGGTCAAGGAAGCTTCTTGCAAGGGGATATTTTCCAAACCTGTGCTTAAGTATCCTCTTAGCCTTTCCTTGAGAGCCCATCACCTTGCTTCTTAAGCAAGTAAGCCATTTAATTGAGTCTCTCTTGTGAATAGGTTCTAAGAATCACTCTCTGCCCATTTAATGATCTATTCATCCTTGTCATTCCTCTTATATCTGGTCTCCTCCCATCAGTAAAAGTTTGTAAAGAGCAAGGAGCTATAGTTAAGGTGACAGTGGGCTATTGCTCCATTGTTGCCCCTTGACCTAATAGTTGCTCTATAAGATCCCCTGCTAGGACCCCTACTAGCTTGAGCGGTAACAAGGCCCACGCCTCTTGAAAATATCTCCTCCATGTGACGGTAAAATCAAAAATCAACACCCTTATGACCAGCTAGTAGGAAGAGCGTTTCAAAGAGTAACCCTCTATGTGTGTTTGGATTTATTGTTGGCAAATGATTTAATGTTGGGGATCTAATTATTTCCAAGTTTATTGCTATATGCACTTGATGTATTTTATACTTATGATCAGTCATTTCCATTCCAGAATTGTGTTACCATAATTATTTAATAGGCCATTTTCAGCTCAGAGGGGCAACTCAATTGGCAATCGCCATATTATGAAGTATTATGTAAATTGTGAGATTTAAGGTTTAAATCTCCTGTGAGTGTTTAACCCACCAAAAAAAATGCCATTTTCTCTAGTGAAAAATCTAAATTGTTTGGATATTTTCTATCAAATTAATTTTAATTTTTTCAAACTCATATGTTATTTGCTAATAGATCTTGGTTAAATATTAAGAAAAAGTGTTTCATATCCCCATTAAAGTGTTCCAAGTAGTCTTCATGTCAATTTTGAGAATTTCAATCTCTGTAACTATTCCCGTGCATCAATTTGTTCAAACTCATATGTTATTTGCTAATAAATCTTGGTTAAATATTAAGAAAAAGTGTTTCATATCCCCTTAAAGTGTTCCAAGTAGTCTTCATATCAGTTTTGAGAATTTCAATCTTTGTAACTATTCCCGTGCATCAATTTACCAAATCCCAACCTTCTCGCTTTGCATCAAATCCTAAGTGGCCAAGCCCAACAATGTCAGAAGGAACCTTATTGGGTCCTGAGAGATAACCTAGTGGACTCAACTTTTAGTTCCCTTGTTTGTGGATGGGGGAAGAAGACAAAATCAACTTGGCCCACCTCAAAATTTGTGAAGAAAGTTGATAATGCACCTACAGTGGAGTTCCACCTAAAAAAATTGTGTTAGAACCCTTACTCTTGTTGATAGAGGCTTTGTTACACAGTAAAATGTCACTGCCATCATGTCAGTCTCCCTACTGTGTTGTGAAACCACATTCACCTATGCTCATGCTCCTCAAAATGGGTAAAAAACCCTCTTTGCCTAAGTTAAATGAATCATCGCGTCTGTTATTCCAATAACCGCGCTGACAGGCGGAGTCCAGTGTACCTGATGCGCTGCCAGCACGGAAGCACACGGTTTTTCCGCGCTGGTCCCATTTTACGAACAGCGCACCCTCCGTTTGTCCTGTTGAGCGCTGACCGGACCTCCTCTATAGTTGATCTGCGATGTCAACGCGTCAGTTCAGTGTCTCACCCGCGCTGATCCTGTTTGGGCGAAGTTGTTCTAACAACCAGCCTTCCAAATCCCTCCAGACTTGGTTGTTAGCATTGTTGAGGTCGCCATCCTTTCTCTGGCTTGTCTGTTCGACTGACCATCCACTTATCTTGGGGCAAAGCTCATCCTTTAGCTATTCAAGGAGACCCCTTCTCCTTTATAAGCTTCCTCCATTACCCATGAGCAGCTAGTTTTGAACAGATAGACTTTGATTGAGGAATTCTTAGTGCATTAGTGCTGCTCTTTGTAGGCATTTGGTGTGTTGTGTGAGGATTGCTTTGAGCTTGAGGAAGGTCATGAGCTTGTTGCTTTGTATGAGAGAGAGACCTCTTTGACTTGGGAGATTTGCTTCAAAGGTGAATGCTTGGAAGATATGCTGGCTGGACCCTCTAGAGAAGGACTCAGCGTCAGGAATTCGGTTGTACCTTACTCTATTTCCTGTTAATAAAGATAGATGACTATTCTTATGGTTCCATTTCCATTTGTCCTATGAATGATTGATGTAAATTGTATCCTTCCTGACTAATACATAGTTGTTGTTAGTAGATTTTACGCTCTTGTTTGCCCTCTCTTTGCCTGTGCAGGTGTTCGTCCGCAAGGATAGCGGAGAATTGTGATCGGCTGGAGCGAAGGAGCGAGAGGATCATCTCTTCTACAAACATAGCGTTGGAATCCAAGTAGGTTTCTTTTACCCACTTGTTAACTACAACTAGGAACCTGCAGTATAGCATTGTTTGATTGTTGCTAGACCCCTGTTGGGCTAGTAGGGATCGCCTCTATCCGTAGAGGGGATTTACCTCTCCAACAATAGCGTAGTGTAATGGTTAGGTCTGTGGTTGCTTGGTGGGAGGTCACGAGTTTGACTCCTTTTGGGTGGCTTGATCCTCAAACAATATTTTTGACTTGTGTGGGGAGGCCAACTGGGTGGCCTCCCATTGGCACCCACGTGGCTACCTGATATTGGTCCACACATTACACATCATCCACCAATGGAAAACCTGCACAACTTCGACCAAGGGAGAGAGGCTAAGTGGCAGCTTGTCACTGGTCCCCAAAAACCCAAAAAACATAGTCAAAACCCATTTTTTTCCATTCTTTGCCAGTTTGGGAAAATAGTCAACGGGCTATAGCTTGAGATCCTGGTGTTGGATTGAAGTGAAACGAACGTCGTTGGATTCAGAATGATGGAAAATTCAATTTGGCACTGGTTGCAACAAGTTCTAAAAAATTTCATTTACGGGCATAAATTTGATCACTTGATCCCTGGCAAGGCAGATTATATTCCCCAACCTTAAGGGTTATGCACTTTGCAAACCCTCATTTCAGATAGAACATGCATTCAAATGTGGCCCATTTTATCTCATGCTTGGTGAAGGTTTCTCTAATGATAACCAACAATCAATTATAGCCCTTTCATCACTTCTTGCAACAAAGGATCAATCCAAAGAGAAGGAGAGCTACAGGGGGAGATTCAAAATGAAAAGCCCCATAGAAGCAATGGACCTCTCCTTCCTCTTGATGCTCCCACGTGTTGGTTTTAGAGCTTATCATTCAATCAAGAAATAAATGAGAGAAATTACTTACGAAAATGAATCAAACACACAATGTAACACAAAGAATTTTACATGGTAAAACCTTGACAGCGTATCAAGGAAACCTATATGGGGAAAGGGATTGAAAATCTTATTAATCAAAGATGATTGTCCTGGGTTACAAGACTTTTGGACAATCCCAATTAATATGGGGTACTTTGTTACATAACTTCTCGTTATAAAACTGATTGAATGGTAAAAAAAAAAAATTACCCACAATTACATTATTTACCTAATTGTTGTCATTAGTTCAACAATCACAACCTTGACAATAATTTTCCTAATCCCTTGCCCATGTCCGTTCATCATCTCTTCTGCAAGCCAAGAGAAGCCAAACACCATCGCAACTTCTCTACTAAAACTGGCTTCGTGAATATGTTTGCATGATTCTCCAGGGTATGGACCTTCCTGAGAGCTACTTTCCTTCCATCGATCACATGTCTCACAAAATGGTACCGACATCAATGTGCTTGGTCTTGCTGTGATAAGTTGGATTTGTAGCCAAATGAATAACACTCTTAATGTTCACTTTCTATTGCATCCTTTCAATCTCATCAAGTAGAGCTTTCAACCAAATTGCTTCTTTACTAGCATCTGAAGCAACTATATACTCTACTTGGGTAGTGGACAAAGAAACCATTTCTTGAAGTTTTGACATCTAACTAATTGCTCCGCGTGCAAGAATAAATACATATCCTGTAGTAGATCCCCTATTGTCAAATCACTTGCATAATCAACATCTACATATCCGCAGATTGAACCTCCACTATCATTAAAGATGATATAATGATCACTTGTGCCTCTCAAATACCGAAGCACCCATTTCACTGCTCGCTAATGTTCTTCTCCTGGATTTTCCATGAACATGCTAACAACTCCAACAACATGTGAAATGTCTAGTCTTCTAGATACCGTTGCATACATTAAGTTGCTAACTGCATTTGCATATGGTACACGAGACATATACTTCTTTTCTTCATCAGTTCTAGGACTCAAAATCAAAGAAAGGTTCAAATGGAAAGTTAATGGAACATTAATAGGCTTAACATTGTTCATACTAAACTTTTCAAATACTCTTTCCACATACTTCTATTGTGATAACCAAAGCTTTCCATTTTTCCTCTCTCTATGTATCTCCATGGCCAAGATATGTTTTGCCACTCCAAGATCCTTCATATCAAATGTCCTAGAGAACTAAGCCTTTAACCTATTGATCTCTTCCATGATTTTTCTTGCAATAAGCATATCGTCAACATACAAGACCAAGATAATGAATATTCCATTGGCTCTAGCGGTTGGAGTTGAAGAGCCTGCACGCTCTACACTTATTTGGATATGGTAAGGCCTATTGCATGGGTTTGGAGGAACAAAGATTTCTATTCATTTTTGTAATAGCTTGAACTTGCTCATTCTCAAAAATTACAACATAATTTTAATAATTTTAATTAAGTTATGGTTTTTCTACTCCATTCACAATTTATAGTATTATGTCATAATGTAATGTATTGAATAAAGAAATTTTGGTAAATAAATCTTTATAAATATATCAAATATATAAATATCTTACTGACATAATTTTCGAATAATGAAATTTTGATAAATAAATCTATATAAATATTCACTTTTAT
>APFE030029654.1:0-21865 GCA_000404065.3 Pinus taeda
GGAACAACATAAGGAATTAGTAGCTTGGAGGTATTGAAAATTGGCTAAGTGTTGGCCAGAGTCAGTCATTCAGGCAGAGCGATAGATTACAAATTTGCATGGTGTGCTCAAGCTTGAGCAAGCATATGTATTTCATCTATATTCGTTGATTAATCCAATATAGAGAGTAAGGGATTTTGAGCAGTTCCTTTCCCCTAGATAAATATTTTTTCATGTGTGATGTTTCCTTCTGCATGTCTATGATTTGTGCTATATATGGTGAATTAACTTCCACAGATCTATAAAGTAGCTTAAATTCTTATGATTTAGTCAATTTCATGACCAATTTTGAATCTACACATTAATTTCTACATGGTATCGGAGTTAGAATCACTATAAAGCAAATATTTCAAAGTACTCATTGCAGGAGGTTCAAATTTGAAGATCAGTGTTGCAGGTTTTATTCAGGACTGAGAAGATGGATTTCAATGGACTAAGGCTCAAGTATTCCCTTGAAGGAAGCTTGAATTATGTTGCATGGAAGGACTGTATGTAGGTAGTTCTGGAAGATAAGTGGTTGAAGGAATTCATTGATAATGATATTCTGAAACCAACAACATTTGATGCTAAGGATCTATCGGAATCGAAGAAGTTTATAGAAAAGGCGAGGAGAATCATATTGGAGGGAGTACGAGACTATATTGTGTCAAATCCCCATAGGAAAGAGACTTTTTCTGCAATGTGGAAAGCGTTGATAGATGTTTTCCATAATAGTAGTGACCACAGGGATAAAATTCAAAATATCAAGATGCAGAAGAATGAGACTATTCCGCAGTACCTGAGTAGTTTCATACAATGTTTTGGTGAACTTGGTAAAGTTGGTGTTAGGGTTGCAAAGGATAATTTGCTGAGCCTAGCCCTTCTAGGCCTTCTCAAGAGATATAAAAAATACAAATATGTAGTGAATGGGAGGGAGAAACTACAAAATTGGGAATGCTTATGGTCTAATTTGGTATAAGAGGAAATAATGTGGAATACCAGAGACGGGAATTCATCCAAGGGCGATGATGAGGATAAATGTGCCTTGGCTGGAAAGGCAAAGAAAGGGTCAGGGAACTAATCCCAATCCAAAGAAGAATTTGGTCAAGGGGGAAAGAATAAAGACTTGTCAGAAATCAAGTGCTTTCACTGTTGTGAATTTGGGCACTATGCCATGAAGTGTCCACACAAGAAGACAAGAAAAAATACCTCAAGTGGAGCAGCAAGTGAATATTTGGCTTCACAGTTCCAGCTTGATTTTACTTTCATTATGTGCATGGCTAGCATAGTGATGGGAATTGTATGGTATCTCGACAATGGTGCCTTATTCCATATGATGGGGAATAGAATTTTTTTCAATGATTAGGAGGAGAAGGATCTCCATATGCACATTAAGATGGGAGATGATGGAAGTTACAATACTATTGAGATTGGTATAGTCAGCTTTCAAAGGGAGTCGGGCTCCTGTCTCAGGCTCAAGGATTTGATGTTTGTTCCAAGTCTAAACAAGAATATTGTCTCCATTGCCATTTTGGAATATTGTGGCTATGATGTGATATTCAACAAAGGAAATGCATTCCTAAGGCACATAGCCATGGGATACATGAAGCAGATCGGGGTTCAAGTCAAGAACCTATATGCACTTGAAGTATACGATGCATGTAAAGCCTTAAGGAGAAAGGCATAGACTATATATGTTGTGGTTGAAAGGAAGCATGTTATACCTCTCAACATGCAGCCTCAGAAGAAGCCTCAGGAATTTGTGGAGCAGCCAAAAATGATGGTTCGGGAAGGAGGAAGTGTGGAGACATCCACCAAAGCAAAGACACATAGCGAGAGGATAGTTCTAGCCAAGAGGGAAGAGAAAGCACACGTACGTATACCTCCAAGAGTGAGGTGGAGTGATGTACATCCTTAGTCCAAGAGTTGCAAAAATTTGGGCGGGTTCCATTAAGGCATTCTCCTCACAAAGAATTACCTTGATACGGGGGCCCACAATATTTAGTAGGAGGAGGATCAGTGTCAATACAATATTGAGAAGTGCAGAGTAGTGTTGACAACAGAGCAGGAGGCTCAATAGCAAAGTTAGTAGCAACACAATTTTCCCGATAGATAGTTGCATACATAATTGATTCAGTTTTTTTTTATGCTTCTCAGTTGTAGGTTTTGTAGGAGCAGAAACAACAGTGAGAGCTTTTGCATGCAATACATTCCATAGGTGCAGGATGGGGGTGTTTTATAATCCATTTATTGCTTAGAGGAAGTGCTAAAAATGCAGGAATAGAGTCTCGATTTTTATTTTTTCCTTAACAAAATTGAGGAAATTGAATATTCCACATCAACAGACAACTTGAAGGAGTTAACTGAGGTGACATGCCTCTTGTCACCCAGTTAAGAACATTCAATTCAATTTAATGAGTTTAACTTTAGTTTTCTAGGGTTGATTCTAGCTAAATTAATATGATAGGAGGATTTTGAGGTCTAAAATGGGCCTCCTAAGGAAATTATAAAATAATAGTGGAAATAATAAAGTAAGATTAGATGACATGATCAAATTTTACAGGGATAAAAGAAAAGAACTATTTTTCAACTTGTATTCTCAACTTATCTCCCTATGGGTTTACTCAAATTTCGAGCGGAAACACTTGTTGGATGCATAATTTGATTCCTCATCCAAGGAGTACCCATATTTCATACTTTCAATGGACCCTGCTACACGAAAACTAAAAAATACATTAAAAACGTGATTGCAATCACGTTTTTTCATGTATTTCTCATTTTTCATGTAGCAGGGTCCATCGAAAGTATGCAACATGGGTACTCTTTGGATGATGAATTAAATTTTGCATCCAATGAGTAATCCCGCTCAAAATTTGAGTAAAACCTTAGGGAAAAGTGGAAAATTTAGTTTTAATATATTTTTATATTTTAATCTTTTTACTTTTTACTCAAAAAATGGTGAATCATCCCCCATGGTTGAGATCATCATCTTGAATCCTATTGGTTCTTATAAAGTTTATTTTGGTTGTACATTTTTCTTAGGAGGCCCATTTTAGACCTAAAAAGTCCCCTAATGAGTTAGGGAGATGAATTTCAGTTATGTACAATGGGTTCCTAAATTTTAAGACCCTAGGTTGATTTAATTTCAGTTGTAGCAATTTAATCTAGTTAAATTGGGTTATGGTCTATTAAACTAGTTATAATTGTTTAAGGAACTAGTAGAAGGTCAAGTTGTGGAGTGGAACTTCAACCACACTCACTGATCATCCAGATAACTAATCAATCAACCTAAACTAGCTCATGCATGTAGAGAATTCGAGTTACCCAGTTGAGATGGAGGTTCCAAGGTAGTGTACTATCAATTGTAGACTATTACGAAGTGTACAAATGCTACATGCAATAAGAGGAAGGACCTAAGGAAATTGCGCAATTCCATGGTGTGAAATTGCTAAAATATAGGGGCAATTTCCCAAAGGAAAATCCCAAGGAATAAGGATCTTGGAGGGCTTAAAAATATGTTAAGTGTTGGCCAGATTCATTTAGTTAAGCAGAGGGATAGACTATGCACTTGCATGGTCTGCGCAAGCTTGAGCAAGCACATGTATTTCATCTCTATTCTCTTATTAATGCAATATAGATAGAAGGGGTTTTGCTTACACTCAATATAGATAGTAATGGGTTTTACTTGCACTCAAAATTTTGGTTGACATTCAATTTTCAAGCCTTCCTTAGTCTTGTATATTGTTGTCGCAAACACTCAAGCTTATTCCATGAGCTTTCTTGAAGTGTTTTGTCCCCTTTTGCATGTTGGGTAAAGTGTCTACTTTTGGCATTTTGGTTGTCTTATCCTGTGTATAAGCACATTCTGGTGGTTCTAAGAGGTCATCTTTGTGAAAATGAGTTGTTCTAACCTTGAAAGTACTCATTGCACCCATTTCTAAAGTTTTGAGCACTCTTGCACAAGTGTTTTCACGGTTGTTGTAAAGTACATATTTGGTATCACACTTTCGTAAAGTTGTTACACGAAGGGAAATGTTCTATTCATGTGTTCGGATGTTCTATGTTTTTGTTTCATCAAATATTCTAGGTGTGTCATCACAATCAATGTTCATCACCGTTCACACTGATCTCACTGATCCCACACTTAGCCATTTTAAAAAAAACTTCTCGATATGGAAACCTAGCTTCACCAAGCCTCCCTGGAGTTGTGCACTATGTAGTCTCATTCCTCTCATTGTGCCCTTGCTTCTTGGAACTACACAATGCACAATTCCTGCCTCCCAAGACTGTTGCACTGAGCAATTTTTATGCACGAGCCCTGGCTTTCACCTCCAAAATTTCATAGTCATTCCTCCCAGCTCGACCTCCACTGTGCACTACGCAATCACAAGCCTTAAGCTCATCCCCTAAGTACTTGAACTATGCATCTTTGCAGAAACCTTGTCTCCCAGAACTACACAATGTGTCCTCTCAGTGCTCATTCCCTCAACCTGTCCCACTAGCTTCCAAAACTGCATAGTCTTGTCAACTAGCCTGACTTAAATTGTGCACTTCGCAACCTCAAGCTTCAAGCTCATTCTATGAGCCCTTTAACTGCATAGTGATATAACCTAGTGCCCTTCCCTTCAACCTATCCCACTGGCTCCAGAATCTGCATGGTCTTGTCCCTAGAACCTACCTAAACTGCGTTGTCTCAGGGCTCAATATTTTCCCTTGGTTGTTAGAACTGCACACTACATAGTCATTGAGTCCCTCTTCGCAGCCTATCACTTGTTCTAAGCTTAGTTTGTGGATCATAATGCATCATATTAGACTAGGGGGTTTTCGGATTCATGTTGTCTCATCATGAGTGAATTGCAGGAAGAAGTAACCTATCATGTCATGAAAAGCTGATGAAGAAGGAGAAGAAGGAGGGAACCATTCTCAAAGACTCTCTTGTAGTTGAACTTATAAGTTGATCGATCAAGAGAAAGTGAAGGGACAGTATTTTGTTACCACTTTTCAAGACTTGAGATCATTGAAGATTCCTCATTAGCAAGCCATGCAGAGGTGGAAAGAAAAGAATCTTCAAGAGGACATCCAACACTTAGTAGCAACAGTGGCTTGAAAATTCCACATCATCAAGTAGTCCATGTCAGTAGTGGCATGTCATGTCATATCATGAGTGGTTATATGCCACCTCATTATCGTGGATCATGTATATTGTATAAAAAATGTATTGTAAAGTGGAATTCCAAAGGACACGCATGGAATGTAAAGAGTCATGTAAGTTGAAAAGTCATAGGAATTCAAGCAGTCATGAGGGTAGTCAAAGGGTCACCCTTGGTTATATATACACCCTCATTGCATGAGAAAAGTACTTTTCACCTTGGCTCCTCCCACAATGCATTAGAGAGTTGGATCAGTTATTTTTAGGAGAAAGGAGTGGATCCAACGCTCCACTATTGGAGCTAGTGATGTTCATTGTATACATGTGTCTTGGAACTTTTACTTAATAAAAGAAGCCTTCAAGCACAACATGTTCTTCATGCATGGATTATGGATATTTGTAAGACTATTCTGTGAATGTTTGTACTTCATGTTTGCTTTCATCTGTGCTAAAGTAGTTGAACTATTTCAGTTATTTTGGTACTTATCATATTGAGAATGTGATTTAATTTATAATATTGTTTTTGCATCCTCGTGGACTATTCTGTTGGATATTAGACAGATCTTCCTCATTACAATGGTTTCAATGATTGTTGCATCTCTGTGAACTATTCTTTTTGATGTTGCACGAACCCTTCTTTTTCATGTGTGTATCTACTAGGGTGGTACTACTACCTCTCTCTTAGAGGCTCACTTCTCCTCTCCTCTACAGTGAAATAACTTTGACATGAATACGATCAAACACTCACCAGGCATACCCCCCTTACTTTTCAAAAGTGCATGTGCACTCCTCTCTCTTGATGATAGTTAGAGCCAAGGCATATCTCTAAGATACATGGCAACCAGGTCGATATTTTAGATGGGGCTCCTAATTCAGATGGTGCGAGGTCTAATTTGGACTTTATATGGAGGAGACCCCTTGGTTGATGAATTTCTAGCACTGTCAATAGTGGTGCTTGAAGGAGGGCCAAATGACAAGATGAGCCCATTGAATCTAGCTTGAATATCTGATCTAAAATGGTTCATGCTCAAATCTTACTATTGGGGTGTTTCTCTAATTTTTCCCTTTATCAAATTTTAATCCCCGATGAGGCTCTCTACCGATTGTCCCAATTAAATTTTGATGGTGAGGATGGAACATCCATAACTGAGCACATTTATGATTTTCTTAAATTTTGTGAATCTTATGAAATCAATGATGGAGAGTTTTCTTGTGTTCTTTTCTTCCTCGCCCTTAAAGGTCATGTTAAAGGATGGTGCCATACCTTTCCACTTGATTCCATCAATTCTCTTCATCATTTCCTCGGGGAGCTTCATCAAGCCTTCGATAGGTATAATTACTGAGATGTTTGTAATCAATATCTTGAGAATGAAGCCTAATGAGTCAGTTAAGAATCTTGTTGCTTGATTCCTTCCCCTTTGTTGTGAAATTCCTGAAAAGGACATGAAGCAGTGCTTCTTGAAGCAAGACTTTGAGTGCTTGTTTCTTATCTCTTTACACGATGAACCTAAACCCCCCAATTTTCCTACTTCCCCAACTCTTGTGAGCCATGAGACACCTTTAATTTCAAAGGAGGAACCTATTATTCTTTTTTTTCCTTGTCCTCCTCCTTTTCCAGTCCCAATGTGGGTGCCTCCTTGTGGTGATTGTGAATTTGCGAAATATGCAAATCAAATTGTTATTCCACCTTCTCATTCTTCTTTCATTTCTCATGACTTAGCTTCAACGGAAAAAATCCCAAAATGGCTCATGAAGCCCATGGGGAAGACTAAATTCCCCATTTCACAACGTGATGTTATCATTCATAACTCTAGCCTCCAATCTGATCTAGATTTCCGTGATCCTCTATCATCTATAGTCCATGACTCTTTGTACCATGATCGATGTGAGCAATCTGTTCCACTAGCTTGTTTTCCACACTCTCTTGATTTTCATGTTGTTGGTTCAAATTGCGATAAGATACAAGACAATCACATTACACAGGTGGAGGAGTAAAAATGTGAAGATGCTTTCAATCACTCTTCTATTTTCTAAAATCCTCTATGTGAAGATGATGTGCTTCCATTCTTGGATGATTCTCAATCTGTTAATCTCGATAGTGAATCAAATGTAATCAATTCCTTCAATCAATTCGTAGCCTTGGGAAATAATCATCCTGATGATGATGACCTTGTCGATATATGCAATCACGAATGCCCAGGTGTATCAATTGATCTTTTGGTTTCTCATGAAGAATTTACTTTCGATCTAGAATCTGGTTCGGTCAAAGAAGATGTTCTTATAGAAATTTCCTCTTCATCTCACTATCCCTTGTGCTCTACCGTTTTTTATGCATCTACTTGTGATGGAGATACTCCATGTTCTTCAAGTCCGTCATCTAATGAGTTAACCTCTTAATTGGCACAAGTTCGTGAGATTATCCATGATGCAAATGAAAACAATCAAGTCTTTGATTATTTTTCCCAACCCTCCTCATCTCTTCTCTTGCATAAAGATAAATCTTCAAATCGGTTTCTCATGAAATTTCTCTGATTTATTCATCTTCCAATTTGCAACCAGAAGAATATTTCGACTTGAGTAATCTGGTTTTAGAAGTTGAAGAATCTGGTCAAACTAGTGACATAGGTGGCTACCATTCGGTGACTAGTGATCTTATTGAAACCAATGGTAGCAGCTATGCTCACACCATGCACGATCTGGTTTAGTCCTAAAAACACGATTTTACAATCCTTGAATGTTTTGGGGCCAGCCAAGGAGTCAAGGCACTTCAACTTTCGTTGATGATTATGTTAGTATCTTCCAACTCTAGTAAGCCCCCCGAACTAAGTCAAATATATTTTTTCCCACACAATCCTTCTCTTTGCGAGGTTTCACTCGATGATTTTTTTTTTTAACTTTGGTATTTTAGGTATGATCTTTCAAATTTTCAAGGTTTTACTTCTAACAAGAATATTTTTCAATTTATTCATCTTCATGAAAATCTCTCGCATAAAACTCAGGTTTGGAATGTGTGTATGTTATAAAACCATGGAAATATGAAGTTGTTCATTTCAAAGACTATCTTTGGTCGAAGGAATCATGCCTGTCATATTCATCTTTTAATAGTTAGCTCTCAGTTTTTCTCGCAAATGTTATATTGCAAATCTTCCCCATCATCGCACCTAAAGTCCTCTTGAGTAATAATGAATGCATGCATTATCGCACAAATCAAGTTCTTCTTCATTAACCATGTCTTGACTGGTCTCATGTATTTGTTGTCCTGACATCCATTTTAAATTATTTTCATGATTACGATGCTTGCATAGTTTGTCACCAGTTACAGGAAAGCGGTTTGTCACATTTCTCTTGCGAGGAACTTGGTTTGATTGTTCAAAGAATTCATAGAACTGTTCCAATTGATTTATCTTCATTTGTTACAAACTAGGAATATGATGCTTTAATCAACTCACCTAGTCATTATTCTGTCTTTGATGATTGTCATTCATGTTATCACTTTCCCACCAGTATATTCAATGGTAGTTATTTTACATCCTTCAATCTTCATCGTTCAACATTTCACTATTCATATTTTTGTCAAGTGATTGAGGCTCTTCAGTCTCCACTGATGGTTATGTCAGGTCCTCACGGTCTCGAATTGACTACTGAATATGATCAAAGATATTTTCCCTCACAAGAGTCTTGATATAATCCTGTGCATCTAATTGAAACTCCATCTTTTCAAATATTTCAAGGTTTTCAAGAGGATCATCATGAAATTTGTGATCCAATCATTGAATGGTTAGAGAAATATTACTCGGCAAGCTCCATTACAATAAATTGGTTTTTCCCTTTTCATGTTGTTTGGTCAATTTAGTGTTGTCTAAATTGCTATCATAAATTGTCAACCCGGGGCTTGTAAGCTGATGAAGTGAAGTATACAATATATACTTAAGTAGCCTTTCCTAGTTCTTTTTGTCGTTTTTAGTTTATGTCTAAATTATATTCCTAATATGATGTGAAGAATTTATAAACAAGTGAGTGAATGTGTGTGTATGTGATGATTTCTAAATGCTTCTTAAATTTTAAAAAGAAAACTTGAATAATGACTTGAAATGAAACTAAAGCATCAAATGAAAGCAAAGCATTAAACGAAAGACTAATGGCACTAGTCCAATACTCTTACTGCTGTTAGAAATGGAAATGATATTTACATTAACTCTGCTGAAAGCAAAAGCACTACTCTAGGAATCCAAAATTTAAATGGCAAATCACACTATGTATTCTTCCTTAACCTTCTGCCTTTAGCTGAATTGATCACGTGAAAAAGAAGAGTTAGGAGTGAATTGGAAATATGAGTCTAAAAACTAAATAAATCAAGTTGCAGTTAGATAATATTTTGGTCCCATAAAGATTATTGCATTATGATAAACAGAACCATTAAGAGATTAGCATCTTGATAAAACTTTGATAAAGTAAACCAAATAAAGAAACTAGCTAATCAAGTAACTAATGAAAATCACAGCAAAAAGTTAGCAGTTGAGGTAAGACACTTCAGATGCCAGTAGTGTTAAAAATAAGTAAAAGCACACTGTCCCGGGCTCCTAATCAAAGCTGTAAAAACACACTGATCAGTCATGAAGATTAAAGAAATACAAAACAGCATAATTCAAAACTGTACATTAATATACATGATCAAGTAAAGAAAAAGAAATGCAGAAAAGTAAATTCAAAGGCTACTGTACAATGGTTGTAGCAAACAGGGGCCCTCCATCCACTTCAACCAATTAAAAGATCATCTACACGGATAGAAACAAAACTGTCTTCTTCAAATTAAATCAACTCATAATAAACACAGTGGGAAGCGTAAAACGCTTTATAAAAAGGTCTTCAAAACAGATTTTATAACAGCAAAGTATTAAACCACATCAGACTAACTATTCAGCGTATGGAAACGCTTTATTTATAGCAAAAACATCAACTGTCTTATGCGTAAATGAAGCTAACTAATCAGTTAGGAAAAGGACACGTTCAACAGCACCGAGCTCGGATCTAGGGAACGATCATCGTGGTCTAATAAATCTGATGTTGGATTATGGTTCCCTGCAATCGTCGTGGCTAACGGAAAAGTCGGCTATGACTTACGTGCTCCAACCGAACACACAGAGCCATGCCACCGTTTGCAACCTTGCTGTTTGACCCAAGCTACCTCCGCGTTGACCAGGGGTGTCGTTGGCCAGTTTGGCTGAACCGATAGCACACATACCATGTACATAGTCATACAAACTTTCCCATGTGGCTCATTTCTCTAGAAGACACCTGGATCATATCAAACAAGAAAATAGCTGTGGAATCTGGGATCAGCTGCGGAATCAGTGCTCAACTGCGGAAACCTGTAACAGCTGCGGAATTGTTGTACTTGAACCAAAAATCTAAACCAACAGTCAACCATTAGCACAGTTAGCAAATCATGTTAAAAAGTCCTATAATGCAATGAATTGAACAAGTTGATGAAGGAAATGATGACAAAAGAAGGAGATAAGTAGGAAAAAGGCTGTTGGGAGGATGGGTAAATGAGTGCAGGTTTGAGGCTCAACAATTAGTTAGCCAAACAAATCCCTACACTACTAGCCCTTTCGGCATCAGCCCTCTGAGTGCGGACTGAAGTCTCACCCGAAGCAGTATGGGGGGATGCTAGAACCAAGTTTTTGCACACTGAGATGGTTGTGATGTTGGTTTACACCCTTTGTTCCTACTTTCACACAGGTCCCTAAGCCTTAGGGCTCTCTCAGTATACCCCTTTATTCCACCCTTCAGTACCTCCGTGAAGGTGTATGATTGACTTTCATGCAGCCTTAATCCATAATCCAGGTACTTCTGCACTGATATGACAATGTAATGTTGGACACCTAATCCTCTAAGGGTTGGTGTGGAAGCAGAATAGACTAAGGAAGTCCAAGAGACCTTGCGATGTGGAACCCAACGGTCACACGAATGTACTATAAATGTATATCATTTCCAAGTGTACTCTCATGTTTATCTTTCCTATTTTGTCTCGGCCATGTGTGTGTTTGACATGGTATCAGGGCAGGCGTTCTCCTGCCCTACTCAAATTTGAGCCATTGTTTTGTGGCCTTTGTATATCTGAGCACTTCTCCTTATCGGTTTTGTGCCTTTCGAAACTGCTTCACTTTATGATTCGCTTCAATCAAGCCAGAGGAAATGGTGGCACATTTGAATTTGAATTTTCTGAGCCCTAGATAAGTCTACGGTGTCTGCTTATGTCAAAAATTCTTGAGAGGAGTTATTAACTAGATAGGGGGAAGAGGTTATGCCTTTCTCGTTCTCCATTATTTTTCTAGGTGTTTGTATCAACGAATTCGAGCTACACTGGTGGTGCAATAAAATCTTAACAAAGGTATTGTTGAAATTATAACACCCGTGGAGCTTATTAAGAAAGGAGACAAGGTTGGTTCTTCTGAGGAAACTTTGCTGGCAAAGCTTGGCATTCGAGCATTTTCCTATGGATTGATTGTGCAATCTGTATATGACAATGGATCGGTATTTGATCCTAAATTTCTTGATCTCACAGAGGATGATTTAATAGAGAAATTTGGTGCTGGTAGTTCTACTATGACAACTCTTTCTCTAGCAATCAATTATCCCACAATTGCAGTTGTTCCACATGCTATCATCAATAGTTACAAGAATGTATTAGCAGTCACTATTGAACTTGACTATTCTTTTCCACTGGTCAAGAAAGTTAAGGAGTATTTGAAGGATCCAAGCAAGTTTGCAGTTGCTGATGCCCCAGTTGTCGGCGCTACAGAAGCTGCACTTGCTGCAGTTGCTCCAAAGGAAGAGGAAAAGAAACATGAGCCAGAGGAAGAGTCTGAAGAGGACATGGGTTTCAGTATTTTTGAATAGATTGGATGAATGCACAACAAAGATCATTAGAATTGATAATTTCAAGACAACTACTATTCTTCCATTTTGTCACAGTGTCAGTCCATCGAGTTAAGTTATATTCCGAGCTTTCGAATCATGGCTCCAATGTGACTGTTCGTGGCTCAGTGTTGCACTCGGTTCCATATACCACTGCTCAATTCCCTTACAATATTCCACCTCTCACTCTCATCACAATATATCATTATATCATTGCTCGCTCCTCCATGGTATTACCTCCTTCGACTCCTGCACCCTCGACTCTCAGTTCACACTCTGGTCCCTACCACTTTGGTTCACACTTTGGTCCCTTGATGCAGTTCCCAGAATAATCCTTTCATTGGTGTGTAGCTCCTACAATTGGGTCATTGTTGTGTTCGTCATTCTTATTGGAATAATGGATAAAGTGGCAAGATTAGAGAATATTGGTTCATACCCTAGTCAAAGAATTTATATATATGAGCATTCAAGTCCTATCCATGACATGGTGCTATAGTTTTTGAAGTTTTGATAACCATCATTTCTTCTTTGAAAGTGAATATGTTGGAGGATTAATTGGAATGACAGAGTTCAATGTTCATAAACATTGGGGGATGTTTATATTCTTTAAAGTTGCAGTTATTTGGCATTGTGTGAGATATTCGTGCAACATTGTCATTAAATGGAGCAAATTGATGATGCATTACAGTTATTGAATAGTCTAATCTTTTCCAATGTTGATGGGATGGTAAAAGTCAGTAAGGAAACTCTTTTTAACTTTCAAACTTTCTTGCAAAATGTACAAGACAAAATTGACTTTTTGCATCTTGAATCACAGCTACAACAAGAAGAGCTAAATCAAAATAGACATCATTCTGAACCTATTTTTGTTCAGAACATTGAGACAACCACCCATCAGTAGCAAGTCAATATTTATTGAAGTTCATTAAGATCCAGTGCCTAATAAAGCAGCAGAGTTACATGCAGATGCATAAGTTCAATTTGCACTTCCTAAGCCCATCATCAAACCTTGGGAAGAGCTTGTCAACAACAAGCACAGAACTGGTCTTGGATATGATAAGAAAGTGTCCTTTCATATTCCAGACTACTCCAAACCAATCCAATTTCAAAGTGTTGGATTTCTTCAGGACAATTCATCTTCACCTGCTCCTCATGACAATTCACCTTCAATTGTTCCAGATTTTTCCCCTCTTCCACAACAACAGATTGTGAAATGCCAACATTGTGACCAAGTTGGCCATTTGAAAGATCATTGTTTTGATCTTCATCCATGTAAGCACTATCATAACATCAGTCATTCTTCAAACAGATGCTTCAGAAACAAGCCTACTGTAAGAACAAAGATTCATCTTGGATGGATTTCTTCTTGGTAATGGGCATCAACAACCAAGAAAATATTCTAGTCACATATCAGAACTTGTTCTAAAGTATTGAATGGTCTTGCAGTTGATTTTTCTCCATCATCTCATCTTGTATCTGACAAGGGGGAAATTATGGTCATCTACAAGCTTCAAAGCCACATCAAGCGAGCCTGAGCCACAATCTGCCATACCAGATTCAGAGTTGTAGCCAAAGACAAAGATGCCCCTAAGCATGCCTTCAGTTAGTGATACCTCTTCAAATAATTGGGGACACTTCCTCTAGTAGAATACTTCAGCATCTTGCCAGTTTCAGAAGAGATAGGAATTTCATTAAGCATTCCAGAGTTGTTGGTCATCCTTGAACCATCACAGGTTGAGACCTCCCTCTTCAGGTTGATGTTCTCCCTTTTATGCGGGGTGAGACCTCCCTTTCATGGTTGAAGGCTTCCCTCTTCAAAACATTAGGAACACTTCCTCTAGCAGAAGACCTGGGCTTCATGCCATACTTGGAAGAGTTCTAGGAACTGCACTAGGTGTTCTAGTGTTGGTGGTCATCCTTAAACCACCGCCCTTTATACCAACATTTCAGAGAGAAAATTCAGCCTAGCGCTACCATGCATTTTTTCACATTTTGTATTATAGCTCTCTTCTTAGACTCATACATAACCCTTCGGATTAAAGGGGGGGGAATGTTGGACACCTAATCCTATAAGGGTTG
This sequence comes from Pinus taeda, assembly GCA_000404065.3. Lineage (NCBI taxonomy): Eukaryota > Viridiplantae > Streptophyta > Pinopsida > Pinales > Pinaceae > Pinus > Pinus taeda. The sequence continues at coordinate 14,168 of APFE030029654.1, forward strand.
GTGTGGAAGCTGAATAAACTAAGGAAGTCCAAGAGACCTTGGGATGTGGAACCCAACGGTCACACAAATGTACCAGAAATGTATATCATTGCCAAATAATAGATGTACTCTCATGTTTATCTTTCCTATTTTTATTCAGCCATGTGTGTGTTTGATAGTATCGTATAAGTTCCCAAGTTATCTTAAGCGTTCTACTTATCTTACTAATAAATCACAGTTAGTGCCGTGTAAACTGATATTCTTAGTTATGTTCAATTAACCAATACAGTCACATACATTCGTGCATCACATGAACATTGTAAATTAAACCCAAAACACAATATAACCAGATGCATTAACAAGAAATAAATACACAGAATTTGTAGGATACTTCTCTTTATTGATATCTTTATATTAATACAGACTCTATCCGCCTTGCACACACAACTGCAGGGGTCCACACACTTAGCTACAGACTTCCACCCTAGGCCTTTGCGCACTCAGCTACAGAGCCTCTACCTATGCTAAGACCCTACACACTTAGACTTCCTCTCTTACTTGATTCTTCTTTATCTACCAAAACTACCTAGAGAGAGATTACTTAGCTCCTTTTTATACAATCCCATGGTCCGCAAACCATGGGTGGATATTTACAACTGACTTTACACTTTACAAAATAAGGGCAAACAACCCTTTATGAATCTTAACACCTTTGTGCTCCGCGACAATGAAATGCGGAGACTTTACAACTTTATTACAAAATTGTCCCAAAATATGGGTTTTTAGCCCCAAAATTGTCCTTAGGGGAACCCATTCCCAACAAGTACCATTGGACCCTACAGAAGGGCTGTGCTATACTGAATCGATCCGTGACTATGAAGAAAGTGATGATGATTTGGATCAAATCTATAAAATTACAGTGTGAGACCAAGACTAGGTTAATCCACTGGCCGATGGATGGATTGCATGGGACCACGAAATCTCCTATACCTCGGATTTGAATGAAGAGTTGGAACATTGACGAAATAGGCGACACAAAGTATCTACACTACAATGCAACATGATGACCAAATCCCTGTGTTGTGTGTCATCGGAGGTAAGAAATTTACCTTATTACGATCGTTTAACTGACGTACATAAGTTTTTGGATGCTTTTGAAAGAGAAGTCTCGGAGGATCATCGTTTTCAGACACTGGATTTTGCACTACGTGCTATGCCCGCTTGGTGGTGGGGTACACACAAAGATAGCTTGGATGAATGGTGCGATTATAAGAGCATGATGAGATGCGATTTGGTCATCCTAATGTGTGATTAATAGAGAAATATGATGGGAGGAATGATCCATGTAATCATTTGGCAAAATGGACTAAAGTGTATGGAACAAAGCCGCAACCATAATGGGTGCATTTATTCTGTCACACTCTGGATATGATCCCTATGAATTGGTATATGGAAATGGAGCTCTGCTATGGCACCGCAGAGTGGGGTATATTAAGGGAGGGGTTCTTAATGACTTTCAATTTTGAAGATGGGTTTTGAAAGCATTAATGAAGCCCTGTAGAAGGTTAAGGCAACAATCTTAAGAATTCCAAAGGATCCTTTGGAATTAGTTCAACCAGATTAGGGTACCCAGTTGCACCATTCGCTAGAATGCTATAATATGACTGTTAAAGGGGAGGATGAGGATCCACAAAATATCAATATCCCAGATGTGGAGGGCCACTGTGAGCTCAAAGGTCCACTGATAGATAACCTTGATATCATCGTGCCACTGAAGACTAGGCAGGTAAACATTGGTACTGAAGCGAAGCCTAAATTTGCAAAGATCAGAGATTATTGGGATGATGCCATAGTGGATAAAGTCGCTGAGTTACTCTGCGAGTACCAGAATCTTTTTCCTACAAAATTTTCGGACTTGAAAGGCATCGTAGGCGATTTGGGTGTGATGAAAATAACTTTGAAACTAGACGTGAAGCCCGTTAAGTAGAGACCATATCACCTTAATCCCAAATACAAGGAAAAGGTCCGCTTGGAATTGGGCAAGCTGCTTGAAGCAACATTATTGAACCAATGGAGGAATCTAATTGGGTGAGCCCAATGGTAGTTTAGGAAAAGAAGCAGAAGGGAGAGATAAGGATTTGAGTAGATCTAAGAAATCTTAACGATTCCTGCGTCCATGATCCTTTCCCAACATCGTTTATTGATGAGGTACTGGACAATTTTGGAGGGCAGGAGGCCTATTCATTTAATGATGGGTTCTCTGGATACCATCAGATTAAGATTACACTAGAAGACAGGAGTAAAACAACCTTTGTGGTAGAATGAGGGTGCTTTCAGTACACGGTGATGCCATTCGGACTCAAGAATGCACCGAAGATATTATCTCATGTAGTCATCATGGCATTCAAAGAGTTTATTCACAAATTCTTGGAGGTATATTTTGATGACTGGACAGTGTTTGGGTTAGTAAAGCGCCATGTAGCCAATTTACACTTAATGTCGGATACGTGCCGAAGATATCATATTGCGCTGAACCTGAAGAAATGCTTATTATGTGTCCCCTTTGGACTTTTTCTGGGTCATATGGTGTGCAAGCAAGGACTAATGGTGGATCCTACTAAGATCATGGTAATAGTCAATTTGGAGGCCCCAAGGAGTGTCAAATAGTTGCGTGCAACACTGGGCCATATTGGGTATTATTGAAAGTTCATTAAGGCTTATGCTTAGATAATCGCGCCTATGGAGAAGCTACTAAAGAAGGATGCTACATTTTGTTGGGATGAAGAATGTCAGCGCAGTCTGGATGTCTTGAAGGAAAAGATGGTCACCATGCCAATATTGGTCTTCCCAGATTGGAAGAAGGAATTCCACGTACACGTTGACGCTTTGTGTATTATGTTGGGAGCAATGCTAACACAAGATAGTGAAGGAGAGTTGGATCACCCTATATCCTTTGTGAGTAGAAAATTCCTCAACGACAGAGCACAAGGGATTGGCTATGGTTTACGCACTCCAAAAATTCAGACACTCTCTGTTGGGTGCTTACTTCAAGATGTACACAAAGCACTCTGCCTTGAAGTACCTAGTCAATAAGAATGTGTTGGGGGGAAAGATATGTAGATGGTTGTTGTTGTTTCAAGAATACGACTTTAAGGTAATTGTGAAGCTAGGAAGGTTAAGTGCAGCACCTGACCATTTGTCATGAATTGAAACAGGGGAGGAGCCTACTAATTTGGAGGAAGGGCTACTCGACGAGAAGCTCTTCGTGGTGCACGTTGCAGATAACCACTTTGAATATATTATCCACTTTTTGACCATAGGGTTAGCTCCAGAGGGATACACCAGTCAACAGTAGAAAGAGTTGGTGGTATGCACTATCGATTCTTTGTAATTGCAGGACATTTGTATAAGATGGGATCAGATGAGATACTCCGATGATATGTGCCTGCTTTCGAAAGAAACAACATCCTTGCAGAGGCTCATGGAGGGGTTGCACAAGGGCATTACAAGAAAGGCAACGACACAAAAGATTTTGTGCGCTAGGCTATGGTGGCCTACATTACATAAGGATACCAAAGCATATTGTAGGGCGTGTGATGCATGTCAAAGAATGGGTAGGCCATCCCGAAGGGATGATCTTCCTCTGAATCCTCAGATGTTAGAGCCATTTGAGAAATGGGCTATTGACTTTGTAGGACCAATTCAGTCCCCAAGTAAGAAGATAGGGGCATGCTATATCATCACCATGACAGAATACCCGACCAGATGAGTTGAGGCACAACCTGTGAAGGATTGTACAGGAGCCACAACAACTAAATAATTATTTGAATACATGTTAACCAGGTTTGGCTGCCTAAAATTGTTGATGAGTGATTGCGGTACGCACTTCCTCAACGAAACGATCAACACACTGACATAAGAGTTTCAGGTGTATCATCAAAAGAGTATGTCATATCATCCTTAGGCTAATGGAATAGTGGAAGCCTTCAATAAGAATGCACTGAAAAATATTTGAAACACACAACAGAATGATTGGGATGTGTGCATACTGGCAATATTATGGGCGTACAGGACTACTTACAAAAATATAACAGGTCAGACACCTTTCCAATTGGTTTATGGCATAGAAGTTGTGATTCCTATTGAGTATATCATGCCTACTATACGCATAGAATCTTTCATAGGGATGGCGGACCATGGAGCCTTGGATGAATGGCTCACGCAGCTGATGGAGCTCGAAGAAGACTGGTTCTTGGCTGGATTCCTTCAGCAAGTACAAAAGGAACGTGAAAAAGCATGGCACGCTCAACACATCAAGTTGTGCATGTTTAAGGTAAATGACTTGGTTTTATTATATGATAGTAAGTTCGCTAAGTTTCCAGGAAAGCTTCAGATGCACTAGTTGGGGCCATATGTCATCAAAGAAATCATAGATGGGGGCATGGTTCAGCTTGCAAAATTGAATAGAGAGCCTTTTCCGAGAAGGGTGAATGGAAGCCAGTTGAAGCTATAAGCAGGAGACCTGGCTTGATGACTACATGACAACCGAATAGTCTTAGTGCTCCAGGAAGCTGTAAAGGAGAACAGGACTATAAACTACACTGCCTTGTTTTGGGGACTCCACGACGGGGGGCTGCGGGAAACAGGGTGATGTCATAGTACCAGAGGTTGCCTAAAGAGAGCTGCGCTATGAAGAGAGATTACACATATCACAGCTAGAAAATGACCGTTAGGGTCACTATTCATGATTTGACAGCCGGGTGACGGTTAAGAGGAGAGGGTGGGTAGAATTTAAGGCCGAAATCTTTGGAGATCTACCACCAAATCAACATTTATGAACGGATTTTGGGGGGAATGGTCGGATTTGAATTCAAATTCCCCTATAAATTACGTGTGCCAGTTCAGTACAGAACACTTTGTGCCCTTAGAATTTTTGAGCTGTGCTATCTGTCACTTATGAATCATAAGTTCTTCAAGGATTTCGTTGCAAGATCCATGTTTGATAATCTACCTGAGGAAACTCGACAATTCATTTGCAGCACTATGTCAAGACTAGGTCCCGCTGAGACTACAAGCACCAGAGGAATTGTTGCCTCCGAAGGAGTGGCTCTAGAGGTTGTGAGCCTGGAGGCTCCGACTCCTGTGCCTATGACGCTGAGGTTTCCTAGGCTAAAGCCTACACCTATGAGAAAGACCAAAACGCCGAAGAAAGATAGGCCAGAAAGGCTAGTACTAGTGCACGAGTCACCTCGGAAGCATTCTACTTCCTAGGCACAAAGGATGGATAAGCAGCCTGAGAAGGTTGTAAATTTGGAGGTTGAAGAGGGAGCTGAAGATATAGATGCAGAGGGCGCAGAGCCCATCACCAAGTTGCCAGAATACATCCCTCCACATAAAGGGAAAACGAAGGTCACTATGGACCCAGATTCAAAGAATGTTGTCATTCACATGCCCCTGTTTCCAGAGAAGATAACCTTCGAAGGCCTGTGCTTGGGGCGGGTCCCTCTATTAAAGATGGAAGATTGGGACCTGGCTTACCATGTGAGGTTCCCCCACCTTGTGATGGAGAATTATATGAGCAGAGTGTATTATAAAGACTCAGGGGTCACTGAGTTGGAGTCAGTTGAATGGATCCACGGAGTAGAGCAATTCGGATTGTTAAACCTGTTATGGGTACCCCACTACCACCACTCCAACATTAATACCACCTGTATATGGTAGCTACTAACTCTGGTGCACGATGGGTGCTTGTGGCTTGGCGCACCCATCCCCATCATGAATATGCTCATCTACAAGATCACACACCTATCACATGAAGGTCTGAATCTGGCCAAGGATTTTGGTGGCAAGACAAGTGAGAGAGACTTGGCTGAGCGATTGAAGAAGAAATTCGAGCTTATCAAGAAGCCGTGTAGTTACTCCATAACATCCATCAACGATCCCGCTGTGAAAATTTACACCCATATTCTTGCCAGCAAGGTTATGAGGAAGTGTCATGCGGATGAGGTTCTGATGTCTATGGTGTCGTTGGCTACATAATGCATGGAGGGCGTGCAGTTCAATTGGTCGCGCTACTTATGTAGTGAGTTCCTTGTGAATTGTCACAAGGCCCAAGATGAGAGCATGACCTTCCACTGCGTGTGGATGATTCTCTCCATTGTGCTGGTTGCTTGGGATGTGCCAGAGGATAGCCAGTTTCCTCCCATGGAGGTCGGATTGCGGGAAGTTGCATAGTTTTCCTCCCTATGGGCCACAAAGGACCCCACACAGGTCACTAAGACAAAAAATTTCTCGGTATTGATGGATTCGAGCTTCTGCATGGCCATTAACCAACGCCCATGGTTGTCCCTGATTGTGTATGAACAACTGGATAAATATACTAAGTTCAAGGCAAACTTCCACCATGTTTACATCAGGGCGCGGAAGGACCCACAACAGAAGTGGTTTGATTTACCATATCTAGTTACAGATGATTCCATACAAGAATTAATCAAGCACTAGCCAGAAAATTGGCATACTCTGTCTGATTTGGGTGTAGGTACCAGCAAAGGCACAAGAAGTTTAGTAGAGAAAAAGTAGAAGGATGCATTGAAGCAGGCGACACAAAAGTTGGCCGCACAGCCAAAGAAGGAGGCCAAGGAAAAGGCCCAAATGGAAAAGGAGTGCGTTGCAAAGGAGCAGGCTGAATAGGAACAACGCGTATCTAAATAGAGAAATAAATCCCCTTTGCCCGAAACTGAGGAAGAACAGTCGACACAGGGCAGTGGAGGTGATGAGGGGCAGAGCACTCCATTTTTGGTAAAGAGGTACAAAGAACAATAGCAGGAGGGGTCCCGAAAGAAGACAAAGGTGACTAAGCCACCATTGGATCCCATTACACTGATGAAGGGCGATCTCGATGAGACTGGGAGCAAAGAGCGTGACACTACCTATGAAATATTAAAGCAATTCGAGCAACAATATATGTAGTCCTTGGGTAATGTTCAGAAGGATATGTTGAGATTGCAACAAGATGATGGAGCTTAGTGAAAAGAGTCACCTTGACTAAGTGGGCCCACAGGAAAATTATGGCGCAAAGTCTATTTTTAGACTATGTCTATTTTTAGACATATGGATCATGTCTATGAGTTGCAGGATGCTGTTTATGGATGAGTGGTCAAGTTGGAAAAAATAGATGGACTTCTACTTTTAGACAACAGCGGTGACACTGTCAAGTCTAATTATAGAGCATTTAAATATTATTAGCTTATAATAATATTTAGACTATAAACTTTATCTTATTCTCTTGGAGCACTTCAGTTTGAGCTACAGATGTGGCACATGCAGCTGTCAAAAGGAAATACATTTTCTTTGTGGGTCAGCTGAGTTGTTGGATGCATGACTTCAATTAGAACTCAATCAGTTGAGTTTGGTGGAGTTGATTGTGGAGTTGATGGAGTTGTGTTCAGTTTGACTTGGTTAAACTAGTTGTAATTAGTCTAATTGCAAATAGACTAATGGTGAGTTGTTAAACTAATTATTAACTCATAATGCAACTAAATAATACATCAGTTAACTCAGTTGCATGTTAGTGCATGTTCAGTTCAGCAGGGACAGGTGTTAGAGGATTAGATTGCTATCAGTGGTGACTATAGTTGTGCATGAGGATTTGCACAATCAATGAGATTGAGTTATGCCAATGAGAATTGGCCAATACCAAGTGATTATAGCCTCTGCTCA